>JAWVMR010000078.1:0-23242 GCA_036321205.1 Trypanosoma caninum | reverse complement strand
AAAAAAAAAAAAAAAAAAACGCGCCATGTTTTTGGTTTTTTTTTTTTTTTTCTAGCCTTCAGTCGTAAAAAAACACCCAACTAAAAAGACCGCCAATCGTTTTAGTATCGCGGACAGGCCGTCGTCGCTCAGCGTGGCGAACAGCCTTCCGACAAAAAAGTACCTAACGCTCTCTCACCCCACCCCCGCTACTGCCGTTCCAGTTGCTGACCTTGCCAACGTTAAAATATCCCCTTTTTCGTAGCCACTCGGGGGCCCCCGCAAAGCAGGCCAAGTTGACAACATGTTTAGTTGTCTACACTCCCGACAGCAAAAAAGCAAAACAAAAGACTCAGCATCTGTTGCGTGCAAAACCAAATATACACCATACACTCCGCACACACCTCATCCACCAATAACCCAAACCCCAATCACATCAACGCAAGTACGTCTACACGACGCAACCCTTGCTACCCCAATGGCACTGGAGGACTCTGCGTCAACTCTCCGTGACGTCTCCACTCCGCCCCCGTAATTGTTAGACAGCAGAAGCATGACTCAGAAGGGTCGTTCAACAAGCAATGCGTTGCACCCCCTCCCCCCCCCCCCCCCCCCCCCCCCAAAAAAAAAAAAAAAAAAATGGTGCCAATCAGGCAATTGCCAGTCGCGCCCCCTCCCCTAATGTGCGTAACTGACGGAATATTGTAGCATCCAAAAAAGTCGTGGACGCACATTTATCACACATTATTCCACAGTTTGGTAGCAAAAACAACTTTTACACAAAAACCCAAAAAAAAAAAGAACAAAAAAGTCTTCACAACAACCAGAAATAAAGCATAAGCACAAAAAATAACAAACAAACAAACAAAAAATAATAATAATAATAATAATAGAATGTATTTCTACTACACAAAAACATTCTTAAAATTGAACACTAAGTACTAAAAAACCCATTTCAAAACTAATGCCAATAAGGCCTAATATTTCCAGCTTACAAACACATATAAGCTATTAGAAAGACTAACAAGACAAAAGTGCTCACCTTGAATTTCTCTACATGCGCGTCCCGTAATCCAAATATGGTGTGTCCTTCGACCACATTGCCGACGTAATGAAATATTTCTCCTCCATTCGGTAAAGATCCTCCCGCGGAATGCCAAAGTCCTCCCAATCCAGCAACTCGGGATCGCGCTCTGGGGTTGCACAGTTATCAATAAACTGTCTGTCAAGCCAGTCCTTATTCCAGGACGGGGGCCGCGTCCCCAGCGCAAAGCCCTGATGGAGCGGCAGACGCTCATTTAGCGCACACGCGATACGCCACATCCATTTCGGCATGTGCCAAATAAGGTGCAACTGACCGTTGCACTCTGAGCACCAGCGCAGCAAGTCATTCGTTGTGAAGCGCACCGGCCCACCCAACTCTGCGATGCGGCCCTCCGTGTGATCTAAAAGGATTGAGCGACACGCGGCCTCTGCCAAATCGCCGGCAAACACTGGCTGATGAATACGTAATCCGCGGTTGGGCACCGGAACAATCTTCAGGCATCGTTGTGCCTTTAGGTATTTGGAGTAACTAAAATCGTTCTCGGCAAAAATGTCCGTTCCACGAATAATTGTTGCTGTGGGAAACTCCTCAAGCACAGCCAATTCCGCCTCGCGTTTTTGCCTCAGTAACTTCGATGGGCTGTTCAGATCCGCGCCAACCATCGACATATGAGTGAGACGAAGAATGCCCAACTCGCGACACCACCGCGCCAGCATGCGTGGCCACTCCACGTTGATTGCCTCCATTGAGAACCACGACTGGCTGTTTTCATATACCGCCGGCTCCTGCCAAGCGCCGACAACATTGATCACGTTGTCGACCTTTTCCAAGATGGACTTTACTACAAACTCCTTGTCAATTTCGTAGTCGGTGTCAAAGTTCTGACCAACAGTGCCGTCGCCCGCCATACGGAGCGCGCGCACGCCACTTGCAAGACCGGCGCGGAAACGGAAGGGCAGAATACTAGTGAAACCATGGTAGCAGCAGAGATGGTGAACGTGCATGCCCAAAATACCAGTGGCACCAAATGTTGCTACATTGACGCCCATCGTGGTTGCCTCTGAGCCGCCTCCACGCCATGTCGACGAGATTTCGCCATTCATATTTCGCGCAAACACACGGCGCGACATAGTCACTCTAAGTGCCTTTTTATTGTTGTTGTTTTTTATTTTGTTTACGGTACAAAAACACACACACACACACCCCTACTTTTTCTTTTTTTTTTTTTTTTTTTTTTTTGACTAGAAAATATATGTATATACATACATATATTGCAAACGTATACATAAAAAAAAAAAGGAGTAAAGACACACATTACCACTCTAAGTACCAAAAAGCAAGATGTATATATAGATATATATATATATATATATATATATATACGCAAGAATGTCAAGCAATGCAACCCAGAGTAAGTTACATATCCCACCCCGCTCGGTTTATGGTTTTTTTTCATTGTCCTACACAATAATATTATTTTGCTGATAGCAAAATAACTTTAAAAAAAAAAAGAAAAAACAAAGTAGCGTACCCCTACCAAAAAAGAAGAAAAAAACAGATGACCACCTACTTCTTGTTCTTAAACGCAACAACTTCCTTCTTTTGCAGCGCAACCTTCTGGCGGTGAGAACGGGCTACCCTGCGCTGGCGCGCGGCACGGCGGCGAGTGCCCACAAGGTGCAGATACGCGCGACGCTCCTCAGCAGACTTGCGGACCTTCTCAATAGCAATCGTCGCCTTCTTCGCGCGGCGTGCCCTAATAGCCGGCGTGATGAGGCGCTGGATCTTTGGCGCCTTGAAGCGGTCTTTCTTTCCTTCCTTCGTGACCTTGCGGCGAATGACATACTTGCGCACGTCGTCCTCGCGGGACAGATTAAACAACTTGCGGATCTTGTTGGCGCGCTTTGGCCCAAGACGGCGGGGAACAGTCGTGTCGGTAACACCCTCAATCGGTTTCTCACCGGTCTTCACAATAATGACGTTCAGCACAGCAATGTCGCTTGCCAAAATGCAGCCACGAAGAGACTTGCGGCGACGCTCGCCATTGTAACCGCGGAACGTGTTGAAGCCAACGGCGCCGCGCTTCACAAGGAGCGAGACGCGGCTCGGCGCCATGACGCCCTGCACCATCGGAAAGCCGTCCTTGTCGGAACCGCCCTGCAGCTTGAACGTGTATCCCTTAAATTCCTCGCCAAAGATGGCCCCGTCGACCTCGTTGCCAAGACGATAGTCACTCAGCGAAACGCGGCGAAGAGTGTCGTCGGTGATCTCAAACTGCTTGACTGTCCCATTGCGAGGGAAAGCGATGTTAAGCTTCATATCTGTTGGCACAAGGAGTCGCTGTGTAATAATAATAATAAATAAATAAATAACATTTTCAATCAAAATAAAAATAATAGACAAAAATAACAAACGTCGATTAAAAACATCTCATATAACCATTGCTGTTTTGTATAAAATCAGCCAAAACTACAACACGATAAAAAAAAAAAAAAAAAAAGCGGCAAACAAAACAACATAACATTGTAATTTTTTTTCTTTTGTTTTTTGTTTTCTTTTGCTAGTAATAATTAGCCACACTCAACGAGGCTTTACGCAGCCACGCCCCAAAACTAGGGTCAATGACAATAGAACCTCCAGCCGCGACTACTGAGCGCGCCTGCAAAACGCTACCAAGAGCCGCTGCACCAAGCTCCCCACGTGTAACTAGCGCCTTGTCACACAACACAGAAAAATGGCCTGACTGCTCCCCGCCAGAGACGCGTTGCGCCAGCTGAAAAACGTCCTCACCAAACACCTCTCGCCGCCTAAAGTACAAGGCACGAATCACATCCAGCTCGCCTGAGTGTCTGTTGACAAAAAGGGCTGCATGGTAAAGCGAGCCCAAAAGAGTGAGTGTGTAGTAATGAAGATCTACAAAATCAGAAACTACTAGACATCCGCCAAGATGGCACGCTGTGTGAAGAAATCCGTTGGCAAGCAGCGTTGAGAGACAGCGAGTAAGAAGTGAGTGTGGCAACTCGCCGCAAAGTAGCTCGTATTTATGGGAGCGCACAGCAGTTTCGCGATTCAAGCGCTTTCTCCACTCAGGCTCCGCTCTTCGCCTTAAAAGCCTTTCGCGCCGGCTTGAGCACAGCGCCAGCAGGCCCGTAAGTACACCAACGCACCCCTGAAGCGTCGCTTCTATGCACTCGGCACAATCGCGTGCATCATAACGACGAGCAACGTCACACGCCAACTCCATCGCCTCAACCAGAGCCCCCACAAACGTGGCAAGCAAACTACTTCGCCGTTTGTCAAACGACGCAGTCATAAGCAACTCCAGCGAAGAGTCCTGCGGCACCAGCGAGGCGGCAAGCGCGTGGGAATTGGACATCCTGCAAAGCCTTTGAATGCCATAAAACGCCGATATGCACTTTTCAACAGACGACTCTCCGCGAGCTTCAAGCACAAGAAAACGCATCGCCTTTGCAAAAAGAGTACTGCTTTGAGTGACACTAGGCAGGCCGCGACAGCGCTCAAAAGGCGAAAGCGTGGAAGATAGTTCCGGCAACCCACTCTTTGCGTAACACGCACGGAGAAGAGCCGCTAGGGTGCGGCTGCGCATCACAGGGGTTAGGGACTCCACAAGAAATATTTGTGCCAGAGTAGTGTCCGAAATGCGGTGCAGCAATCCCGCATCAATGGTCTCGCAGAGCAACGCCTCAACTTCGTGCTGCTGCCCGCTACGAAGAAGCAAAGAAAAATGCAAATCGTAACAGCGGGCACGCGCAGGATGCAACGCGTCGCCCCCGGAGGCCCGCACTGTCGCCCACAACCGCAGCCACGCTGCGTCGCCCCTCTCTTTACCTTCGTTGCACATCAAACAGCATGTGGCAAAGGCAGTAGCAACATCAGCAGCAGTGATGGTGCAAGTGGCAACGGTGGCCTTCAAAGAGACTTCAAGAGACTCTGTTAAAAAAAAGGCAAGCCGCTCTCCATGCTTCACAGATGGCAGCAAAGACAACGCGCACAGTAGGCCAAAAGAAAAAAAACCGCGGTCACCACTGCCATTCACAGCAAGAATAATGCATTTAACCAAGGCAAGAGCAAAAGCCCGCCATGACTGCGACACCAAGTCGGAATCACGACCCTCACGAGGCGTCTTCAGCCACTGCGCAACAAAGGGCGGCCACAAACCCTGTGGCGTCACCATGGCAACACACGCACAAAGAAGAATGCTTCTTGAAACACTACACGAAAGCAACCTTCGAAGGCCGTTGTGGCCCTCGTTTCGTGAGCAAAAAAGAAAGGCCGCCACAATTGCATGTGGCTCACCTAAGCACAGTAAAGCCCCAAATAGAGATACCGAATCAAAAGATGGTGACAGGGTCCGGCGGAATTTCGGTGGACTGCAAAAAGCGTGTCGCCCAACCCGCTGAATGGGACTGCGCACGGTAAGCACAGCACAGCGTGCCAACATTCTAGCTTGCACTACAGTGAACGTGGTTCTACAACAAATATTATCATCATTGTGTATTTGTATTTATATTTGTATTTTATTTATTTATAAAAATAGACAAATAAATCTATAAAAATTAACAAGTGCATAAAACACAATATTAGTTATCGCAGTAAAAACAGCTAACTGCCTCACTATTCACTTTTTTTTTTTTTTTCACCATCTCTTATCGTTAAACAATTACAGAAGTTGGTGAGCTAGCCAAATAAATAAATATATATATGCCAACAGACTAGCCCTTTACTCGCCGCATATTGTATCTTTTTATTGTTAACTATTTTTCTTGCTGTTTTCTTTCTTTTTTTTTTTTTTTTTTTTTTTTTTTTGGGGGGGGGGGGGGTTTTTTTTTTTTTTTTTTTTTTTTTTTTTTTTTTTTTTTTTTTTTTTTTTTTTTTTTTTTTTTTTTTTTTTTTTTTTGGGGGGGGGGGGGGGTTTTTGTTTGTTTGTTTCTTCTCTTCATCCTTTTGGTATCTCATTATTTAATACGCACTCAAGATTGCCAAAAGTCGCTGCGGATCTAGCGCAATCCTCTTTGCCCTTGTAGCGGTCTCCTTTGCGCGGCGCAGGTCCTTTGCCACAGTACGCTCAAAGGCAACAAGCTGTGCCCAGTCGATAGCGTTAAGCTCGCACGGCGAAAGACGAGCCGATTTCCCCTCAGGACCTCGCGGCACATGGTGCACAAGCGGCAAGAAGCTGCTGGGGTGCTTAGAAAGCGAGTACATCCCCAGCAGCCGCTCGTGCGCCTCCCTCGCCTCCCGCAGGGCACTGCCCCCGCCACGCTCAAGGGCGACAGCCTCAAAAAAGGGAATAGCTATTTCAGCGAGCACCCGTCGCGGCAGCGGCTCACAGAGACGGGCCACAGACAAAACGGAGCGCACACCCTCCACCCAGTCGTCGCTGCCAAGACGCTGCAGGCGGTCAATGAAGCCGGAGCGGGTAGTACTGCCCTCACCCAGCGCCGCCAGCGTCTGAATACGCGCCAACAAAAGATACCAACAACCATCAAGACGCTCCTCCTCAGCACTACAAACCAACGATTCGCGTGGCACACTTGCAAGAAACCTCAAGCCTGCAGCCGCGTAGCTCTCATCGCCCACTCTTGACTCCCCAGTAGCCCCGTTGCATTTTTTGTCGTCATCGTTGTCGCTATCTTTGCTGCCGTCCTCACTGCATCGGTCATTCGCACCGTCCACTTCCAATGTGCGGCTGGACGTGTACGCCTTTTTCGCCCCACAATGAGACTCCAACAAGTGAAACACTCTCCAAAAAAAAATGGGAGTTTTGGTCTCGTTGTAGCGCAATTTCTTGATGCCCTCCAAGGCTTCCCCATACCGAAGAAAATGAAACTTATCCAAAAACATTCTCACAGCACGATCAACCGCAACTCCGTCGCTCGCGTCGCGCTGAGAAAAAATCAGCCGCTCAACGTCGTCAACAGTAACACAAGACGCTGCAGCCCGCAATGGGACAGTGACTTCAACCGCCTTGCGGTCTTTAGATGTCAAAAAACGACACAAGCGCCACATCTTGTTATCTGTGCCGCTGTCTTCGTGCTTGGCCTTCTTTGTCCTTACGATTGCAGAGCGAATCCCCTGAAGAAACGCATACACCCGCTCAACAGGCGCGTCTGCAAGCTGCCGCACCAACGACTTGTCATCCCGCCTGTGCAGACATCGCACTGCCTCTGCGGCGCTGACAGGTTGCCCCAAAATAAGCTGGCGGCAGAGGGAAGATATTGCGTCGCTAACAGAGGACGATTGCTGCAGAGTCTCAAAAAGCGTTTCCACAACCGCGACTGCGGATTTTTGCAGCTGCCGCGCAAAAGATGGTGCAGCCTCAATCTCCACCTGTGCAAGTGTCAGTGCCGCTGAAAGCCCTTTTAGCAACGCGGCACTGCGCTCAACCGCTGTTGCCGCGTGCATTCGACCCCCAGAGCGAAGATACGATGCGGCATCTCCAGTTATGCCCCGATCAATCATAACCACCTCAAGGGTCAAATAGTCGCGCAAAAACCAAGACACTGCCACCTCGTTCCACGTGTGCAAAAAAGCTTTGCCGCTCCCATCACTGAGAGTGGCTGCTACTGCAGACCCCAGACTCAGCGCAGCAGATTCCATTAGCAGCTCCACAAGAGGCCTGCTATAGCTGAACCGCATAGCGCTATCTAAAAGCAGCTGAGCTAACTTCGGGCCGCAGGCCGGGCTTTGAAAGGCCTCCTCTACAACAGCTTTAGCCAGCGCCAGGTCTACTACAACATTCGCCAACGCGGCATTTTCCGCCCGCAGTGCCTGAACAATGTCGTGTTTCTCCTGCTTGTCACTTTGCTGATCCTTTTGTGACTCCGCCTCCACGAGCCCTAGCAAAAGACGGTCTGCAAAGTACAACTCCAAAAGAAAGGCGGCGTTCCACACCTCCGGCTCAGCAGCACTTGTAAGGATGGCCTGCTGCACAATCGCGCGGCCATTATCCGTGTTACCAGCCTCTATGCCCTCATAAAGAGCAGCTTCAACCCATAGTGAAGTGCGAGTAGGATAACGCACCATAAGCTCAGCATAAAACGCAGAAAGAGTTGAATGACGCCTGTACTCCTTCAAAAAACAAATAAACTCTTTTCGTATCAGCTCCAATTCTTCACGATTTTTTAAATGCTTGATGCCGATGCGGTAAATGGACTCTATGCGTTCAAGCACAGCCCATCGATGTTTCAGTACAAGCCTTGTTGTCCTGCAGTACTCCTGCAGTCGTTTCTCCAGCCCTAGTTCATACGCAACAGCGTTCTGAACATCCAGCAAAAGCAGAGGCTTCGCAACAAGTCTGTACTCCCAATGAGTCCTATTGCGCGCAACGTCATGCGTCTCTTCACGGGTAAGAAACCCACTTGTAAAGTACTCCTCAAGAGAAGGAACCAACTTCTCCAAGCGTGTTTCGATCGCCTGTGCACGAGACATCCTCCTCCTGTTGTTCCTTTGTGTGGTTGTGTGTCTCCTGTCTTAATAATAACAATAAAAACAGGTAAAGTTTCCCTATAAAAAGTAAAGAAAAAAAAAAAAAATATATATATATATATATATATATATGTACATATGAGATCCAAATTTCAGAGCATTCACATAACTGCCACACTGTTCCCGTTCAAGGTTAGAAATTATTATTTCCTACCATACACACACACAAAAACAAAAATATATAAAATTAATAGTAATTATAAACGTCATAAAAATTTCAATTGTGGTGCTGCCTTAAAAAAAATATAATTTTTAAAGCAAAACTCTTTATTTGTTCGTTTTTTAATTATCTTTATACTTCTTCAATACCAAAAATCGCGGAAACCCTTGTTTTTGTTTTCGTAATTAAAAAAAAATAACCCCCTTGTTATCAGCCCAAGACGACGTCTTTAATGCTTTTTTTTTTTAAGTACTAATAAGCGTAATATATATTTACTTATTCATTTTACCCCATTAAAAAGATTTTTTTAAAGGTTATTTCTTTATTATTTCTTTTTTTAATGCACAAAAAAAAAAAAAAAAAAACATTATTCCTTTTGCTTTTTGATGCGTTATAACTATATACATAGCTATATGATTTGCGCGTCCCCTTTCTGTTTTCTTCGGTTCAATTAACTCTAAATAACAAAAAAAAAGCTTTTTTTTTTTTTTTCTTCCTACAACCAATCCAAAAATTCTTTTTTTTTTTTTTTTTTTGTATTGCTCTTGACCTCAATGTGGTCTTCCTGTAAAGCTACCAAATATATATATATATATATATATATATACATATAATAATAAACCATAAACCTCCCCAAATCAAATATTTAGGGTAACCCAACAAGAGAAAACCCTGCCCAGTCCACAAGAGGTGCGCGCTCAGCGATACACTGCAGATGCACCTCGCGGACGGCCCTGGCGACGGCAGCCACCCCCGCCGCCCCCGCCATGACCGCCGCGGCCGCCGCAACCGGGACACGATCGCTCCCCGGCACGCGGCTGCCCGTCGCCAACAACATGCGGCGCGCCCCCGCGTACTGCAGCGAGCGGTAGACAGGGATGCCGGTCTCGTGAATAGAGAGACCGCTGTACGTCCCGGTGCCAGTGCACATCACAAGCGAGTAGCGGCGCAGGTCCCATGTGTTTGCCACTTCGCTAGACTGGCTTGCAATGACGTCACTCGACGCGCCGACAAACGAGCCGCAGTAGTCCTCTCGCACCTCTGGCACCGCCTGCAGTCTCAACTCAAGTACGCCGCCATCCACCACCTCATGCACTGCGCGGTACAAGGCGTTGCGGACGCTCTTCACCTTCCCGCGACGGTAAAGAGCGCGCAAAAGCTGCTGCGTCGCTGCAATGCTTGCGTCCTCTGACAGCGTGTCACCTCCCACCTCGTTACCCCCAGCCTGAATACCATTGACGTTTCGATCTGACTCGCAGTTAAGTCCGTTGCAAGTCTTATCCGCGATATCTTCGTCTATTACCACGCGACGCACCTGAATACCCTCCGCAGTAGCCTTGGCAAAATATGCGTCCAACAACACAGTCCTGTGTGCAACATCATCCACAATAGTGCACTGCCGCGCCCCACTCTTCTCCTCTTTGCCCTCCTCCACGCTTTCCTCGGCAAAGTGGGTACATAGCAGCGTCATTGAGCAGCAGGTGGTAGTGCAGTAGCGCTCGGCAAGGTAGCGCTGGCCGTCATAAAATGCATGGAACGGCAAGCGGCTAAAAATTCCATCGCCCACAAAAATCAGGCCTACAGCATCATTAATTTCCGCCTCCAAAGGCCTAATAAAACCATCGTGTAGCAATCGAAGACAATAATGCACGTCTGTTCGAAGCAATTTCAAGCTCTCCGCGTTTTCTGATGACTGTTGAAAATCAAAAGCCACTTTGGAGTATAACTGCGGCCAAAGAGGTGTGTCACCATAGATGCGAACCCCTTTCTCAGTATACATAGGAGCGTCCAACATTTCTGAAAGAGCGTTATGAGTACAAACTAAAGTAATCAACTCATTCTGCATGCAAAGCGGTCGAACAATGCACGTAAGCTTTTCGCTTTCATCTAAAGAAAAAACGTAAACCATAAAATCGAGTCCTTCATTCCATGGAAGCGAATAACAAACAATCCTCCATCCACGCATCCCCGGCCGCTTCAACAAATTCTCAAGAACGCTCATTCTCACAAGCTCCACGTCTGTTGTTGCATCGGACACCACACCAGCCCTACGTTGCCGACGCAAAAGCAAGCGAGCCACTTGTGCAGTGTTTGGCACGCGACACTTGTCAGACCACTGAAGAGCTTTGAATGTTTCGCCCCGTCGAAAGTGCACCTGCTCCAAAATGCTGCAACAGCGCCATTCCACCTCACAAAGAGCGGCCTTCACCAAGTACTGTTTTTGCTCCGCCTCGTCCACGCGCGCAACAGTCGTCAAAGACTCGCGCAAGTGCTGCTCTGCCTTGTCCAACATATTAAGACTTAACTCTGCCTCTGCTAGCTCAACCAACGCTTTTGCAAGTGTTGTGAGATCCTGACACTGCTGTGCCTGCCGCAATGCCCTCATGCAGTAATCATATGCCTTTTCCAAGTGACCGCCTAAGCGCCAGCATGCAGCTGCACCAGTAAAAGACTCAATTGTCTGTCGCGGGTCTTGAAGGTTGTATACAGAAAGTTCTTCCATGTGGTTTTCAGCGGCCTCTTCGTAACGACAAAGGAAGCGCTTCGTCAAGGCAATAGCACCCATGCAGCGCGACGCTGCCTGCATGTCCCCCAGCTCCTTTGTGATCTCAAGCTCTGTCTCCTGAAGTTTTAGAGCGGCCAACATATCTCCCAACTGACACTTTAACTGCGCGTAGTTCTGCAATGGGCGTTGATGACGGTGACGCGGAATAAGTGGAAGAAGTGCACGCGATGACACATAGGCCTGGTGCGCCAGTCCCAGTTCACCAATTGCCGAAAAAGCAATACTCTTGCAGCAATAGATATCACAAAGCAACTGGGGCTGCTTTGTGTCCTCAGCAAGTCGCTCGGCAGCCTCGTACCAAGCAAGCGACTCAGGAAACATGCCGGAAATCTCTAGTGTTACACCCATCTGCATCGCGATCCAACCAAGAGCTGCCTTCTCGTTTCTGGTAATGGCAATAGTTGCCGCGCGTGTCAAGTTAACACGTGCATCCATTGTATCAATAACACGAGCAAAAGTGCGTGTGATGGCAAGTCGAGCCAACATGTCAAACAAGTCGAGTTTATGGCCTTCCGCAAGCTGAAGGGCTTTGTAACATGTCTGCAAACTTTTTTCCACATCAGCACAACTGTCGCTGGCCTCCAGAAGAATAGCACAAACCAGCTCTGGGCACTGATGATAACTTGACTCAGGCAGGCCACGCAAAGCACGATGCAACAAAAGCGCCTTAACACTAGATGCCTCTGTCATGGCCAAGGAGCGAAGAAAAATCCGAAAAGCCGTTTTGTACCGAGTTGTTGCGTGCGACAACGGCAAAAGTTGCTCAATTCGTGAAATACCAGCTAACGGTACCCCCATAATAACGACTGATGAAGATTCCTCTCTTATAGAAACACACGAATTATTACTGTTATTATTATCATTATTTACAAACTGGCAATTGTTATTGTTATTTACGTTGATGTTCTTGGAACCTGTCAAAGACGCAACGCCGTTAATTATGCGTTCCAAAAGTTCATCGTCTGTACTATTATCCTTTGCGCGCCGCACATCCCGCAAACGCTTGGTCTTTGCTTCAACAATTGTAGCATTTTTTACAAAATCTTCGTCATCTTTTTCCTTATGTTGTAGCTGTTTAATTTTCGTCCTATCAGTTGGCTGTACGTCCGTTAAACAAACGACAGCTCCATTATCACGTACCTTCGCAATAGCTGGCACCGTTGTCGACTTTTTTGTAATTGAGAGTTGTGTCTGGTTGGAAAAATCTGCCCCCGCCTTCCCTTGTACAATTGTCCACTTTTCCTCGCGCTTTGTTTTTTTTGGCTTCCTTGTCACTGCTGGTAGTCCATTTTGCAAAAATGATGACGACTGTTTGTTTGCTATTCCCCTCCATTCTCTTCTTTCGCCATTAATTACATCGTCAGTGTTTCGCATGCCTTTATCATCAACAATAGCGTTACCATCGTCAGACACAACATAGTTATCGACAGAATAACTCTTAGTAGCCTCTGTTTTTGCATTAGCAATAGCACTATCATTGATTATGGCAGCGGCGGCAGTAGTAGCGTTGGTGGTGTTGGTGGTGTTGGTGTTGGTGTCAATGGTGGTGGTGACAGTTACAGTACTGGCATTTGATGTTTTTGTCGTTACAGCAGTGTCAGCGACACCAGTAGCAACATCAACAATCGCAGTTGCTATTGTCGCTTCAATTGTCGCTGCCGCCCTTACTGTTGGTGTTGCTGTTCTCGGTACTGTTGCTTTTACTGTCTCTAACGTGGCTGTTGGTGCTGTCGTTAGTGACGTTACGCACGTAGTGGCAGATTCCACATCCGGCAGGCACAGTGTCGTCGTGTTGCACTTCTCCTGGCGCTTAGAGCGAGGAAGGGGAATAGAGACTTTTGATCTCACCGTGCGACTCACGGTGCTACAATGTGGCCTCTCCCTCTCCAAAAACAAAGCAGAAACCCCCTGCGAGTCGCACATCGAGCCCTGTGAAGAGAGCGTGCGTGAACTCTGACGCAGCTGTGTCGAGTCTGATAGCCAACTGTTTGTCTTCCACTGCTGTTTTCGTCCGCACGGCTCAAACATTGATTGAACGTCCTGTTTGAGAAGCATCGTGCTGCGATATGGCCCCTCCCCCGATGGCGCGGGCACCACGGGCGCGGGCAACGCGGCATCGCCAAGTGTGCTCAGCTGTATGGAACCAAGATCACTGTCGCCGCAAAGCGGTATTGGTGGCTGCTGCTGCTGCGTAGTGACGGAATTACACAAATAATTCTTCAACCGCAGTAGTTGCGCCTGTGCGCCAGGCATCGCATCCCCAACAGGGTACCACGGCCGCGCGCCAGGATTCAACATATCAGCTGGTATCCCTGCAGAGCCTTTCTGTGTTTCAACAGTAGCAAACAAAAATATATCATATGGTATGTATATATATATATATATATATATATATATAGACACAGAAAATAAAACAAAAAAAACAATAAAAAACAAACATTAAATAAATAAATATATATATATATATATATATATATATACTAGATACACTTTAATTAAAAGCTGTTATGCGTAAGGCATGCGGCCCAAAAGCGATTACTCCTTCACAAATGTCTCCTTTGCTGTTATTGCTTTGGGAGCCGTTTACTTGTTCGTTAATTTAGTCGTTCTCCGCTCAGCCCCACATCCTTTTATTTTGCTTCTATCGTTGATTTCTCACTAGTGACGCTCCCAAAGTCCGCTGAGATCTTCATCGCCAAACGGACGCGCCTTCACCCCGTGTCTGCGACGCAATTCCTCATGATACGCTTCCTCCTCCCGCCGTCGCTTCGCCGATGGCGTGTTCTCATCAGCGGCTGTCGGATCAAACGCGGTTGCCGCGTCATCGCTATTGACATCATAGCGTCCCATGCCACCAACGTTAAGTGGATCCGCAGAGCGACCAGTGTTCTTCAGCACGGTCTCTTTCATGGCCTCCATCGCGCGCTGAGCACGAATATTCTCAAGCGACTTGCGCATCATGTTAAGACTATGAACATCCTTAGCGTCCACAGACTTGTCAAAAAGCGAGCGCAGCTCCGAGCTAACCTCGTAGTCCCACACGTCGCGTGTCTTGAACGCCTCGTCATCAGCGTAAATGCCAGTTGGGCTATAGTCCTTCCTTTCACCCTGCATAGTGGGTTTTCCGTCCTGAGTAGAGGTCGAGAAAGCTGCAATGTCACCAGGACGCTCGCCGTGTGTCTTCGCCGAATTCATATCGTATCCAAAGACGTTCTCCTGTGTCTCTTGATTAAAAACACCGCCCTTGCCAAAGACCGCGCTGGTCATGTAGTCCTCCTCAGTGATCCACTTTTCCTCCATATGCCACAAAGACGCAGGAACGGGAATGTGGCGCGCCAACCGCGTATGGTCAAGCTCCCAGTCCTTTTGCGGCCGCTCCTCGCACCCCTCCTCGCGGCGCCGCTGCTGAAAAACGGTCTCTTCACGCTGCAGTTTCGGGTTGGGCTCCTTCATCTGTCGCTCAACCTCCAAAAGAAAATCAAATATGTCACCGGCGTACGTGCACATAGCAGTGCCAGCAAGCTGCGTGCATTTGCTCTCC
This sequence comes from Trypanosoma caninum, assembly GCA_036321205.1. Classification (NCBI taxonomy): domain Eukaryota; phylum Euglenozoa; class Kinetoplastea; order Trypanosomatida; family Trypanosomatidae; genus Trypanosoma; species Trypanosoma caninum. Next base: position 8,445 of record JAWVMR010000078.1, on the reverse strand, counting down.
TCGTGCACAGTTGCAGTCAGCATCCCCACGCAACGACCATTCCGCATCACAACAGAACCACACATGCCCATACCGATGCGACCCTTCTCCACTCCCTCTATAGACGTCGTGTCCAAAAAAAAATGCTCGCGCGTTAGCGTGTGCACCTTGGCGCGAATTCCGGTTGGCACCATGAGCGGCTCTGGTGTTTTCTCCTCGTCAAACAGCGACTCGTGGGCAGTCATGCCGTATATCCAAACATGGTCGCCCGGAGCTAATGGCTCAACAACCTCGAGACGCGGACGTATGACATATCCCTCATTCTGCATCCACAACATCTTCATTTCACCACTACGCCTTAAATTCTGCTCCGCGTGTAACACACAAAGATCAAGTCGAGGATTCGAATGCACGTATACATGCTGATTTGACGTAAAATGCTTATAAACTGCGTTTCCCTGTAAAGAAACAAGACGCACCTGCGTCATAGTGTCAGCTAAAGTAATGCGAGAGACAAAACGTGTTGGTCCCTCTGTAGGATAATAGTTAGGGTAGTCCCACGGACATATTACATGGGCACACGTAAGCAAATGCGTCCAGTGTCCGCCGTATTGCGAAAATGTCGGCCCACGGGTTTGCCCAAGCCAGTCAATAGGAATGCATGTCGCGTCCATGAGACGACGCCATCTGTCAGTCTCTTTGTGACGCCATTTAAAGCGGGTCTGTACTGCCATACACCATGGCTGAAAACGCACCATTTTGCTAGGGTCATCAGCGTTTACAAAACCATTAAAGTAATAATAATAATAAAAGTGGTAAATAAAAAAGGTGACAAAAACAAGATTTGTAATAATAAATAAAAAAGCGATAGAATAGATGATCGTCAAAAAAAAAAAAATAATAATAATAATAATAAATTTACAAAAAAATAAACAGAAAAATAAACAAAAAAAAAATTTTTTTTAACACGTAATAAAACGCAGACATACAACAAAATAGCACCAAAAAAAAAAAAAAAATTTAAAAACCAATACAAGAGCACTACGTCTCCTTCACCCCCTCCATTGTTATCTTCCACCAGCTACCTTGGCTGCAAAAGCAGACACATACGCACACAAACGCAACTTTCTCACACATTACGCATCAACACTACAGCGCTGGGGACCAATACCTGGACATCGCCAAAGTTCTTGTCTTCGTCTGCCTCTAATGACCGCGGAGGATAACCGGCAATCAGCCGAAAATTGCCACCCTTGTATTCCTCCAACGTCATCGCATAATCTCTCAAACTGCTTACCTTGTCTGTGCGAAAGAAGCGGCGTTGATGGTGAACCCCGCATGTCGACCTAAGACTAATAAACACAACGGTCGACACCTCTGCGTCAGGAAAAGGCTCGGCCGGCAGCCTTGCCATGGCGGCAGCGCGCGCTTCTTCCAGTTGCAAGCGGCGTTGCTCGTCCTCCTCTAGCCTGCACCTCTGCGCCTCTTCCTCTTCACGCTGCAGCCGCTCCTGCTCCTCCTTCTCGCGCCGCAGCTGCTCTGCCCGCTCCCGCCGCGCACGCTCTTTTTCCTCGTACCGGCGAATACGCTCCCGGTCAATCGACTGCATCTCCAGCGCCCGACGCTCCTCCTCAAGACGAGCCCTGTTCTCCCTCTCCCTCTCCTGCCGCAGGAGCCCCTCCTCCGCAAGATGACCGTCCCACTGATCAAAAGTCATGCGAATCCTCTGCAACAGCTCCTCCACGGCAAAGAGGCCCATCACCCGCAGCACAACGTCGCGCTTCATCATCATGGCAAGAAAGGGAAACGTCGTCGTTTGCATGTCAAGTTCCAATCGACGCCCCTCCGGCTCCATCACAGATGCAGCATACAGCAACAGGCGGGTCTCCAATAACTCCTGAATCTGTGGGGCCGAAAGCACTCCCGTCAAAAATGCACATGTATCCTCATGCGTCGGAGAATGAAGATACAACAGCAGATACTTGCCTTGATTTTGCGCTTCATGCACCGCCTCGTCAAAAGTACCATAAAAAAAAGAAAGCTTTACGCCATACTCACGCTGAATCTTGCTTGCAAGACATACCGCCGTCATGCTCCCTACCCCTCCCACCCCCTCTCTTTCTCTTTACCTGCTTCTCTGACTCTATAATTGAGGTAAACCCAAATTTAAAAAACAACAAGAAGAAATAAAATAAAGAATAAAAATAACAAAGACTGTATATATATATAAATATAGATATAGATATATAGATAGGTAGATAGATAGATAGACACGTCATATTCACTTGTAGTTTCAGTTTCTACATTAAGTTCGCACGAGACACACAAACTCTTTCAGCATCTCCCTGTATCGTAAAACTATACACACCGCAAAAAATTATTGTAAAATAAGTTCTTTAAAAAGAAAAATAGTAACAGTAAAATAAAACACTACTTACAAATGACTTTTATCATCCTCAAGAAGAATCTGCATTGCCTCCTCAACAGAGTCCACAAAGCGTAGTAATTGAAAGGCAGCTTTGTCTACATCAAGTGTGCTGCACACATCGCGCAAGCAACGCTCCCATGGGTCTCGAAAAAGAATAATAACGGGTTTTTGTGATTCCCCGTTCAAAAAAAGACCATGCGTCCATACGCACAGTACTTCATGAAGAGACCCCAGTGCCCCAGGGAGCGCGATGAAGTGCCGCGACATTGAAACAAAATGTTCAATCCGCTTTATAATGCTGTCAGCGTCAATCTGCCGCGTGAGATACTTGTTTCCTCGCGAATCGCGGTGCGAAAAAACAGCATTTGCGGTGACGCCAATCACCTCCAGCGTCGCATCCCCATGCTGCCCACGCAAGGCAATCTCCTCGCTTGCCCCTTCACACACTGCCTCCATCGAGCCGCAATACCCCCCAGTGACAACCGAAAAGCCGTTGCGCGCGATCACTTTTCCCAGATGCAACGCCCTCTCCCATTGCGGTGTACCGCGTTGTGTGGAAGAGGAGCAAAAGACCGTAACAATCCGCCTTCGCCCGCTACATTTCTCTTTCACAGCCATGTGAACAGCCTTCCAGTCAATAAAAAAATTTTTGTATATTTGACTATATGTTTTTCTTCCTCTTCTTTCTTGTCCCTCAATGCAAGTACAAAAAATGTGTACTTACATTAAACGCAATATCACATAAACACTTTACCGGCATATGTATATACATCTAATCAACAAGATCAACAAACCCCTAAAAAAAAAAAAAAAAAAACTTAGAAATAGCAACCAAGCACGACTACGCTGCTCTCCTGTTGTCACCCTGCAGTATACCACTGTCAACACTAGTTAAAATCTGCTGTGCAATTGCTTCAGGCGGAGTATCAATCACCGGTCCGTATGCATCCATTCTCATTTCCGTTTTCTTGTCCTCAATGCGTATATCATCGCGATGAGCCTCATCCTTCATGTTCCGAAGATACATATGGTAGTCGAATCGGTGTGGGCATCTATTAAACACCTCAACCCACGTCTCGTATAGACGCTGGATAGTATAGTACCTTAAAAGCATCTGCGTGATGAACACGCAGTCCTGGCGAACAAATATATTGTCTTTAATCTCACACCGCACAAGCACAATACGCTTTGTGCGTGCTAATTCGGTAAAAAACTGAATCGTCATGTCGATTTGAGCATGGTCCTGCTTCTTCTGCCATTCCCCCAAAGGTGCCACGCCCACAAGATCCCTGTCCCAGTTTGTCACAACGTTAAACAGCCCCTTTGTGCGAAACACAGGAATCACAAAATATGGGCATTTCCGCAAACGTGGCTCTAACGCATAATATGCGTCGGCTGATATCGCGCGGCCCCAGTATTGCACAAATTGTTTGTGATGTTCATTCCATATCATGGCAACTTGCGGTGCCGGTGTCGCCTCAAAAAAACTAAGCTTGCATATTTCATCAAGCGACTTGCGCCCTGGAACCTTAAAAATGCCCCACAGTTGGTAACACCTGCGCAGCATCGTGCCTGGTTTTCTTTTTCTTTCACCCACTTACCCCTGGTGTGAGCCGTTAGCGGTGGTCAAAATAAATTAAAAATAAAAACCGTTAAGCAAAAAAAAAAAAAAAAAAACAGATTGTAGAAAACCAAAAAAATACTTTTAACACCAAAACCCCACCACCAACAACAACAATAATAATAATTATTATTATTATACTATTAATAAATAAATAAATAAATAAATATATATATATATAAACCAAAATGGCCAATAATTTCAGTAGAAATATAAAACCATCTACAAAATTGGGTGGTCTCTCAATACAAATAGCAGTAATATGTCACGTAACTATCTATGTTCGGTTCCTCTTTCCTTCTCCACACACACACACAGAGGCACAAGCACACCACAAGCCCCATCAAATCATTTTTTATAGTTTTTCAATTTAATAACATACCTGCCATTTTCTTATTTATTTTTTTTTTTTATTTTTTTTTTTTTTTTCTATCATTGAAACACAACCGTTCTTCTCTATCGAAAAACGGCATGGTGAGGTATATGGAATGGCGAATCGCGCTGGTGCATGCGGCTGCTAATTGTAGGAGTGCGATACAACCGCTCGCAGCCACCACACAAACTGCGGCGTGAGCCCGAGGCGCTGCTGCAGCGGCTGCCGCCCCCGTCCGCCCACAGCCGCCGTCTCTCCCGCACCGCGCCGCCACCGCGACTAGCCGCCGAGTGGGAGCGAGACCGGGAAGGCAGGCGCGGGGTGACACACAACGCCTGCCGGCCCCCGGTACGTCCACGTGGTGCTGGGGAGTCTCCCAAAAAACGTGACGACGATCGCCGCACAACTGTCGCCGGCGGTGTATCAAAGCGGGAGCGCCGCTTTGACACGGTGCGGCGGCGGTCTACGTCATGCCGCGGGGAAGCGCAGACTGCTCGATGCTTCAGTCGCACAAAAGCCGCTTGCGCCTCGTCGCGCTCCGCCTCCACCAGCCGCAGCTTTTCTCTGAGACCATCAATTTTTTTCTTCAGCAACTCTGCCTCCCGCGCCCCCTCAACCCGTTGCTGAAAATCCTCACACAGTCGCTGCATCTCCAACATTTTCTCCCTACTCAGCCGCGCCAATGCCTCGTTTTCCCGCTTAAGTTTCTTGTTTTCCGCCTGCAACTTTGCAATGAGGGTCTTGCTCTTGTCATCGTCGCCGCCCACCTCCGCTTCTGCTGGTCCGTCACCCCAAACAACCACGCGTTGTTCTGAAAAAACTGCCGCTGCCGCGGTTTGCGTAGGCTCCGCAATGCCATTCATTTCAGCAACTGTCTTTTGCACAAGAGGCACAGGAAACACCGCACGTGTAAAGTCCACATCGTAGTCTAAACTGAAAAAGCGCTGTGTACGAGACGACTCCGAAAGAAGACTGGCGTCGCTGTCGTCGCAGGTAATATCAGCTATACCGTGACCACGCTGCCCCACCTCAGTTGTGATGCGGGCCTTCATTTCCTCGCATGTCTCAATAAAAAACTTGACACTTGATGAACGACCAATCATGGCGTTAAAGGTCATGTCCGCAAAACTAGCAAAGTCCTTCCGCACACCAGCAGCTGCCGTAATTTCTAGCACGTGACTCTCATTCAAAATAGCAACGTAGTGTACAATTGAAGAAGACTCCACTGCAGAAGCCTTAGGCATCACGTCAATACACATAGACCTTGTGTCGTTCTTGTATCTGACAAGGTAGCGTCCACATGGAGAGTGCACACAACACTCCATCATCTACAAATCAAAAATATGTTGCAATATAATCTCTATTTATCTACTATATATTCCTCTTCTATCACCACCACGTATATGTATATGAATATGTGGATGTACGTCTTTTCCCCAAGCACAAAACCAATAATAACAAACGCGGATATGTTACTCTACTGGCGTTTATAACCAGCGCGTAGGAAAACCAACAATAATTAAAACAAACAAAAACCTGAACTCTAAAACCACAATAAATTCAAGATCATGTATATCATGTGCATAAAAAATTTTATAGCAACCTCTACCTAGCCCCTTTCTCGCTTTCTGTATACGCGTGAAACTTTGGCGTGCCGTCGCGGCGTCTTTTCTCGTGAGGTTGCACGCAGCACTTCAGCTGCCTCAGCGACGTAGTTGCTGCTGCTCCCCGGCCGCACCGGCGGTGCCTCCAAAATCCAAGCCGCCGGGGACGCAAGGACAGAGCCGACCGGGTGATCAACTGGGTGCAGAGTGCAGAGCAGTGCGGCCTGTCCTTCCGGCGACAAAAGCTCCACAAGCAGCAGTCGCACATCAGCCGCGATGTTGTGGCAGCGTGGAATCATCGGTAGCCGATGCTTCTCCCGCTCAAAGTACTCCGCCCACATCCGGTAGCGCAGGCGACAGTAAGCTCCAATGTCAGTTGCCGCCATCTCCTGCCAGAGACGATCGCATTTTATCTCCAAGCGAGCACTGAGAGAAACGTTAAAAGACGGGTTACGGCTCAACGTAACACCAAGGCGACACGTCGTGGAGCAGTAAAACTGCGGCAGCGCAACAGGCCCCCTAGATGAAGTGCACGATGCATGCACCACAGAAGAGCAGCCAGCGCACCGCAGCACCTCGGCGCCAGAACCCGTCACACCCGCACCACACGCCACACAGAGGCAGCAAACACAGTTGTTATTTCCGCACCACTCGCATCTCATCGGAATGCTCAAACTTGACACAAAAATGGGCGGAGAGCAGTTGGGATGAGAGAAATAACCAAAAAAAGATAGGGGGCAAATGCAGAAGACAACAACATAATGTCAAAAAAAAAAAAAAAAAAACAAGCTAAACTATAATACACACAACTAAGAATCACTACCCAAATGATGCACTACTGCCTTTGACACCTTCAAAAACTCCAACCTTTGTTTCCGCAAAAACCACTTTGACGCTGCAACCAACATGGCAGAATCCGCACATGACGGCGGAGCTTCCTGTCCAATGATCAAACGGAGCCACAAAAAGAACAACACGCGCCAGTTTTGGCGAAACTCCACCAAAAAATGACGCGCCTCTTTTTCCCCCCTTTCTGTAACTGGGCACATGTCACTTAAAAGCGCAACGGTATCCTGCCTGCGTGCGGATTCTTCTTTCATTCCCGCTGCTTCTCTAGCAGAAAAAACATTCGCACACACACCCGATAACAAAAAAAGCCGTTCACATCCGTCAAAAGAAGCAAAAGGGCTTGAGACAATATCTGCATAGGTTAGGTCGCAGGCAGTCACCCAGCATTCGTCCTCCACCCCACCAAAAGCGCCACTGCGGCGTCTCCACTCCGCGCTGCGTCGTGCCCAATCCGTGACAACCGACGCCTGCCACGCGCTGAGCTGCCCCAGAAGTTCTACCTCACGTTGTTGCCGCCACATCTCGCGGCAGTCGCAGGCGCGACGCTCCTCAGAGGTGCACCCACCACTAGTAAAGACTGCACAATCAATTGCTCTCATAGCACACACGCGGGCAAACGCCAAAGCAATGTCCTCAATACACTCTTCAAGCATTTTTATTTTTTAAAGATATCTTATTGCTACTCTTGTTATTTTGGTTTTTGCTTGTGTTTTTTTAATTGCCTATATGACCAAAACAGATTTATTTGTTTGTTGATTGTTTTTTGTTTTGATAATAGCAAACAACAATAGTAATAAATGATGCGTAATATACAGGTATATATATATATATATATATATATATATACCTGGTGCAAATGTAACTCAACACATAAAAATTCTCCTCATCCCATTGAAAAACACAAAAAAAAGAAAAAAGTAAACAAAACATGCATTAAAACACAAAAAAAAAAAAGAAAAACAAGCAAAATAAAGAAAAGAGCGGCTGCGGTTTTATTTTTTCTTAGTCTGTTGTCGAAGAGCCTCCTCCATCTTAGCGCGCCTCTTCTTTGCGGCCTTAAAGCTGCCAAGGCGCTTCTTGCAAAATTTCAGGGCGCGTTTGTCCTTGCCGACGCGGAGCAGCTCCTGCACACGCTTCTCCATTGGGGAAAAGCCCACCAAATCCGTAATGATCGCCTTTACAGCACGCAGCCTCTTGTGCGGAAGCGCGTAGCGGTCGTTGGAGGATGGGGCGCGAGCGCGGCGGGTGGTCTTGTGGCCCTTGTTGAAGCCGGCTATTATGCCCGTTCGCGGCGCTGGAGCCTCCGCCCTAGAAGCCTCTTTCTTTTTGATGGCCATGCTCTTTTCTCTAAATAAAACAAACACAAAAAACAAAAAAAACAGATGTTGTTATTAAAGTGCAATTACATACATATATTTGCATATTACCTGTAGAGAAAGAAGCAATTTAGTAATAAAGACATACATTAGTACATCGTTAGTAAAAACAAAAAAAAAAGGTTAAAATAAAACTGTCAACCAAATAAAAAAATAAAGCAAAAAAAAAGGCCAAGTCAAAAATGAAGTCATCAACGCTTGCGGAGAAACACCAT
>JAWVMR010000077.1:0-29640 GCA_036321205.1 Trypanosoma caninum | reverse complement strand
GTAACGGACAGCATCAAACACACACACATATATATATATGTATATGTATATGTATATCAATAACACAGACTAAAACAGACATACATAGATGTATAGATTACATTTACTTCCAATTTTCGTAGTGCCTAACTTATTATTTGCTTCGAATTTTCAATAATTTGTTCCCACGCTTGCCGAGCCTCTGTAGCACTAGGTCGTTTTGCGGGATCTACAGACAAAAGTCGCAAAACAAAGTCGGCAACACCACGGCCCATCATTTCAAGAACCTTCTTTTGCTGCGGCCGCAGCACCTCGCAGGAATCACTGTCAGAGGTTTGCGACGAGGCTACAAGAGAAAGCAGCCGACCAAGCTTTTCACCCCCAAACAACGCCACCCCGGTCAGTAGCTCGTACAAGAGACAGCCGCACGCCCACATGTCAACCGCCAGCTCCCGGGTCAAATCGCGTGGGTAGACAAACATGGAAAAAGCTGATAACCCCGTTGCAGCGTCACGCGCCATAGCCGGCAGCCAAAACGTTTCCGGCGCTCGTGCCGCCTCCGTTCCTTTTACACAGCCCATCAATCCGCAGCTCGCAGAGCCACCAGTAGCCACCGTGTCCTCCCCAAGGTCCTCGCAACAGCCAAAATCACAGACCCTGACAACAGCGGGGACAAGCAGTTCCCTCTCGCACCGCTCAATGTGCGTCTCTCCGTCAAAATGTATTCCCGTTCCTTTTAATACTTCAACAAATGACACTCTTTGGGTGCAAAAAGACTCTATAAGGATATTCTCACTCTTAATGTCGTTGTGACGTATGTTATTGGCATGCATAAACTCAACAGCACGTAGTACCTGTGCAAAGATAGGTCCACACACAGCAAGAATGCTCACTCCATAAAAATAAAAATTTGAATCTTTACCCTCTGCCTTTCCGCCGCAAAAAAAGTCGCTAGCAGTCTCGCATACAGGAAAGCCACACTTTTCCCGACGCCACTCGCGAAGAGAACCGCCGCAGTATAGTCTCATTCCAAGAATATAATGCAACGCACTGCGACCGCAAAAAAAAAACTCGCAAATGTGTGAATGCCCCTGAAGGCGCCGAAGAACAGTTGCCTCCGTGTGGCAGCTGACCAACGTGGCACTGTCGTCCTCTACCTTGGGCACAGTCACCGGCGTGATCTTCAGTGCAAGATGCCGCAGCGCAGCATCACCCGTGCACCAGTCATGGTGACACCCAACACCCAAATCACAAAAGTGTATTCCTGAAAAGACCACCCCATAGCTGCCCGCACCAATTCGTTGTGTAATCTCTATTCCGTCAAGCAAATGGGGCTGCAAAACCAGCAGCAGCCGCAACACATCTACTCCAATTAAAAATGGACTTGTTGTACGCATTTCTCTCGTAACAAGTTTCTCAAAAAGCCGGACGGAAACCTTGTTCCCTGAACAGTTTGCAAATTTTTTCAATGTCTGAAAAAAGTGTGCATACTGCACATCGGCGCAAAAACTTTTCTCTTGAAACAACTTAGATTTACGTTGTGTGTTTTTGTTAACCGGCAAAAAGCACGTTGTACTAATCAACCCAGTCTCTCGCCCCAAAAGCAAACAACAAAGTAACAACACCAATTCAGCCAGTGCTGCCGGGTCGAGAAGAATCGGATGATCTGCCTCCGGCACAAAATCGCCGCGCATGGCAGCGTCGTCGTCGCCAAGCGACTGGAAGCCCTGAGAAATTTGTAATGGCGGAATCAACTGTGTTGGTGCGTTTATAACCGCAGAATAACAACGTTCCTTGACTCCTGCGTCAGTCATGCCCCCTTTGTTAGTATCAAACTGTCGTAGGTGCAGGCAGCCAAGAGCAAGTGGTGGGATTAATAGTTGTGCAGAAACAACAGGTGGTGTCTCATCCACAATGTCACTTTTATTTGTCACCACGTCATAAAATTTTTTGTTTTTTCCCTGACGGTCGTTGCCGCCAAATACCACATTAGGCCTCACCAACGACGCAACCAAAGATGTTTTTTCCCTTGTTCCATCACTGTTCACATCCACCGTGGAAACAGTCTTCTGCAACATGCGACTAAGTATAAGAGGTATAGAAAGCTTCAAAGCGGCTCTATGTGCTGCCCTTTCTGAAATAATAATCAAACGCAGTGCTCGCAAAAGCGCCCGGATGTGCAAATGATCAAAGTAATAGGGCTGATGTACAATTTTCAGTAGTTGCAGAAAAAGCAAACGTATTTGTGTCGCCGCCCACTGCTCAGAAAACACGCCAAACGATGACAAAAAGAGACAGCGCAGTGCTTCAGTGGGTAATTCCACCAGCGTATACCCAATCAACCTTGGCAACCGTCGCACCACCAGCGCAGCAGTACTCCCATGCTCAGTTTTGATCCCCATCCCCACAAGCGCCAATTCACAGCAAGCATTCCCAAGTTGCAAATCAGTGTATAATGACACGGGACGAAACAAGAAATCCCAAGAAACCTCAACAAGGCCACGTGCACGCGACAACACCTTCATGGTGTGAATAGCCTCATCACCCTCTACCCCAACACCAGCAAAGCCAACAGCAGTGGAAGTAGTAGTGAGACAAATGGCAATGATAAATGCATTTCTCAAAAATGTAGAGCTACTTTCCACTCCACAGCTATCCAATATATGCTTATACGTAGCCATCCATGCATTTTCGATGCGTCGAACCAAACTTTCTACTCCCTCAAAATCAACCTTAATGGGGTCTCTACAAAAAAAAGAACAAGGAAAAAAGCCAACATCTCCTTTCAGCTTTACACGTTTCATATTTGCCCCCACAATACCTCTCCACTTTCTCTCCCACAACACAACTTTCTTCTTCAATATACCACTAGAAACGCAATTTTACAGTATTAAAAAAACTAAAAATAAAAATAAAAATAAATGGTCACCGCAATTATATTTAAAAAAGGCTGATGGTAATATATATATTACAAACTTACAACAACAACAATAAAAGGTACAAAAATAATAATAATAATAATAAAATAAACCAAAACGTTACATAATCCTCTAAAACATAATCAATATATATATATATACTATTTGCTACTTAACTCTCTATGATAGAGCGTATAAAACTCATGAATCGTAAGCGGTAGACGCCTGGTGGAACGCAGCTGATCCCTTTCATATTTTGCATAAGCGCTGATCTGCCATAGTGTTCACCTACCTTCTTTAAATCATAACTGGTGAGGCAGTCGATAATGCCTAAATAGTACACCTCCGATCCATCAGCAGAGGCCAAACCACCGTAATATGTGTGAAACACACTGTTATCAGAATTATTGCACCCACCATCGCCATTAGCCGCCGACTTTTGCTCGTTCTGGGCGTTAAGTGACAAAACCAGATCAGCCATCTGTCGTCGTTGTCGTAACAAAAGCTCGCCAGCCTCTTTAGACAAACCCAGAGAACTATCTCCGCTGTGTATCCCAAGAAGAAGGCTATAATCAAGCCTTTTGGTCTGCTCAAGCAGCTGAGTATCTGCGTCCAACTGTGCTAATAGTGCGTCGCGTGATTCAGCTGACAAAAAAAGTCGCTTTTTCTCCGATAAGAAGTCTTGGTCTTTCCCCGCAGCTCCAAGCTTGCGGTGCTCCACAGAAGTGGTGCGGCGAAACGTTGATCCCTTCAGGTCATACAACATCATTACTGGGAGTTTAGCTGATGCAAACACATTCTCGGCAGCAGCAATAAAGTTCTTCTCGCCGTCCCTCCAAAAGCTATACAGACCCACGTACCGCAAGAGAAGAGTATTCTTGTAGCGGTCAAGGTGTGCAACATACATAGGAAGCATGATACGCAAATTCTGATACTCGGCTTGTGAAACAGACTTCAATACAAAGCGATTGTCGTAGGTGCTGATTAGCAATGCCCCGCTGCGGCCGCTACTGCAAAAATCCCTGGGAGCGCAGAGTTGCCCCAATAGCAGACGAGCCCGCAGTGCACTGATGCCAAAAGAATTTAGTAATATATCCAAATCCGTACCAAACCGCATTCGAATAGCGGCAAAAGTTGAAGGCTCATAGTCGGTAAATGTTACTCGATTACCATTTATAGCGTTGAGCCGTTTGCGGAAAAAGTCGAACGCATCACCTGTGGAGTTAACAAGAGGCACCGAGTCGACACCGGTTACTGTTGGCGTCCATTTCCCCAGATCAAATGTGTTTTTCTCGCAAGAGCTTGATGCAGCGGCCGCAAACCTGGCCGAGACCTCCACACCTGTCATAAAGTATGTAAGTTTTATCCATTTATCTGAGCCAAAACTCAGAAGCTGCTGAGAGATGCTGCATGCACATGACACGTTGCACCCTATTTTTCCATTCATCTCAATTTCGTTAATAAGTTGTTTGTAGGCTTGAAAAAAAACCGAAAAGGTCATCGACTCGGCGCTCTGACCAAGATCTTTATATACACTTTGCAGGATATTGTCCAGAACTTCATCGATTGTTTTGTCCATATTAGAAGCTTTGAAGCGCAAGCTAGAAAGAACGTCACGCACAGAAATTTCAAAATCTTTTAAGGTAAGAAGACCTGCTAGCTCCTGTTGCTGTGGCTGCAGCCTCGCAGCTTCCCCTGCCTCCACGTTATCACTGGCCTTCTTGTCATAAGCACTCTTACTCTTGTATTGGCCACCGCCAAAGGCACGAAAGGCAATTTTTGCTCTCTCGCACATATTTCCTTTAAGTAGAACTCTCATGTGTTTAATGTACGTAACCAAATCAATTTTGCCAGTCTGTCCCGCAGCATCACTGTAATCACCTTTATCAAAGCAGCTCAGTGACCGCACTATACGTGGATCGCAAGCAAGAAAAGGTCCTATGGCTGCTTCTAGTGAGGACCACAAAATATACCCAGTCCCCCCTGCATCAATTGCAGAAAATTGGTAAAACAGCGTAAGAAGATCAAAGTACCTGAGACTATGTGAAAGCTCAACTATACAACGATGATTATTTGAGACCAACATTCCCAAAAGAAACAACTCAATAAATCTTCGCAGCGTATAACGCAAGACGATGTCAGTCGCGGGGTCAGCAATTTCAAACGTCCACACATCACCACAAGAACCCACAAGCCTCAACGAGGTAGGAGATGGAAACACCAACAAAGACAAAGAGTCGACACACAGCCGTTCAAAATCCTCACAACCCTTACTTTCCAAACACCGTAGAGATACTGCACCTTCGCGCGGTTTTCGCAAAATGTAGACCTCCTTCTCATTAGGCATAAAAATATCCACTGCCGTGCCATCTTTAAGCAAACAGCCCCTTTTACCAGAGCAAAACTGCCCGACTGTCGCAGACAATCTAATAGGTGCCCCGGCCAATGCATAAACCACATCACCAGGGTGGTACACAGACTGCGGTGGTGCCATCATACCCTCATTACAACGCCGCCAAAGTATGATAACAGCACGAGCAAATTGATCTGCTGACAACCCCGTAAGCTTTATTCGAATTGCAGCCCCCTCAAAAAAAAAATCCAGGAACACATTCTTTTCAATATATCCTGCACCCTCATAAACACCATCAAAGGAAAAAAAAAAATGTCCATTTCTTTCGCACTCAAACGAATGATTGTGAAGAGGCGAACTTCCAGTACAACGCAGCCCTTTCACAGACAACAGCTCCAGCGCAAAAATTATTCCCCCAGAAACAATGTCGCTAATAAAAAGATGAGAAGCAAAAAGAACAGCGTTTCCACGCAGAGGCTCACCGTTAGCATCGCAATAAACAAAAGCCTCAACTGAACGCATCCCTGATGCCACATCGTAATACTCGGCTGGTAAACCGCAAGTCTTCTTCAACCTTTTCAAAAATTTTGTAAAGATCATAACAACCTCACCCTACAAAAAAAAAAAAATAAACAACAACAAAAAAAAAACGTTGTTTTTAAGCATCATTCGCAAAAAACCAGAAATAATACTAATAAACCGATCAAAACAAAACTAAAAAAAATAACCCAAAAAAAAAAGAACGGTAAAAAAAAATAAAAAATAAGCAAAAAGACTCTCCCTCCAGCATCCATCGCCGTACGCCCACAAAACAAGAAGGCGAGACGAGCGAAGTGCAGGTTGTTTACAAAAAAGCGTTTACTGCTTCAGTTGTACATGTACTGCAATAAAATTGACATCACGTAAGGGTCCTGCCCATTTATCTGATTATTGGTCGTTTAATAGTGCATCATATCAGCAAACCAACAGGGGCGCGACTCAGCTTTCAAGGACTCATTTAGCACTCTCATCTGGGCCCCACGTGCGGGGATCCCTCGGACATATGCTNGAAGGGAAGGGAAGGGAGGGATCTCCATCTACCGTTCATCGCCGTACGCCCACAAAACAAAGAGGCGGGACGAGCAAAATGGACGTGGCATGCACCATGGCAAGGACAAGGCAGGTATCAGCGGATGACGCTTAACAAAAATCACTCATGTAAAGTCGGAAGGAGCGGCCGCGGCCCTCCTGACTGATGTATGGTGTGTGCATCATGCAGGCAATCCCCAAAGAAACGGCGGCGGCGCGCCACCAAAAAAAACAATAATAATAATGGTAAAAAAATATATATATATAAATAAAAAAGAAAGTATATATACATAGGTAAAGGTGTGTGAGACGCGACTCAGCTTTCAAGGACTCATTTAGCACTCTCATCTGGGCCCCACGTGCGGGGATCCCTCGGACATATGCTTGTTCTCATGCACATCACCGCAACCACCAATCAACAAAAAAAGCACCCGTAGCGGGGGGGAAGAAAAGGGAAGGGAAGGGAAGGGAGGGATCTCCATCTACCGTTCATCGCCGTACGCCCACAAAACAAAGAGGCGGGACGAGCAAAATAGACGTGGCATGCACCATGGCAAAACAACTAATGTATTATTAGGTTTATTGTCGACTACATATTGTTAAAACATTTTTTTTTTTTTTATATTCTACAAATATGGCAAAAATAAAAAGTAAAAATTACAAAAGATTGTTTGCAAGCTGTTTTATCAAATGTTTAAAAGTAAAAGTACCACAAATATACCAAATGTTTTGTCTGTGTACAACCGTAAGTTTAAACAAGCTTTTCAAGTGTAGCTTTGTGGCGAAACGCTGTTTCTTATACTTTTTTTTGCGGTTTTCTCCTCGAAATCTTGATATTTTTCCGCATTTTTTTTTTTTTTTTTTCTTTCTGCAAAGGTTGTTATTCGTTAAGCTGCTGTGGCCAGGCTTGGAAAAGGGCTTTGGCGCGACAAAACAATCGTCTTGTGTTCATAAGATATGTATCCCCTTACAAGCCCACTGGCCATAAGCTTTGCTACCCACCACATAATTTCGTCATCAGTCATAACTGATGGCCCGTTTGTCTCTTCGTCAGTACGGTTTCGTTTGTGTTTCTTTTGCTGTGCAGTGCTTGCCACAGCAGCGGCCACTTTGCCCTCCGCAATAACATGGGCGTAGACCGCAGTGAGCACAGAGAGAGGGACGCGGCTGTTATCCACATCGCCACGCATTCCCAGCGCTGCGTGCGTGCGTGCCAATAACAAAAGAAAGCAAAAAAGTTTTGCCCGCTGCAAAAGAAAAAACACACCACGCTTGCGAAAAAGAGAACCAAATGAGTCCATAACGCTATCAAATGCCAGCGGGTCGCCACGTTGCACAGCCGAAAGAATAGGCATAAAAACACAGGCGATAAGATCGTCTGTCCGCAAGATATCTTCGGGCACCACCTTGCCGTTAAGAATACCTGCCACTGTTAGATAGAAGCGCACACGTTGTTTGTTCCGCTGTTGCACTTCAGTGCCCTCACCCGGTGGTGGAATAAGAAAATATGCCTCACGCAACACCTCGTATGCCTCAGCGAAGCGGCGGTCATACAACATTATGCGGCCCTTGTAATAGCAAAAGGTTACAACCTCCGCAATCATATGTTGAGCTGGTCGTAAAATAGATTTTCCCCAGTCCTTTGTCAACTCGGCGGTTTTCTCTGACTGCGTAATAGAGTTAACAAGTACACGGCATTGATGCGTGTTGTAGCGATGAAAAAGAATACTTAAAAGACCGTTGCAGACCGCCAAAGCCCCGCGGCGCCGTGATTGCTCCGGCGGTTCCTGTGGATCAGCCGTCTGGAGTGAAATCAATAACTTTCGCCAGCTGCGCACAGTTTGACCAGTGGCTTCGTCAATGACACGCTCGCTGGCATCCTGCGCCACCCGCGAGATGCGATGAACAAAGTGCAGCAGCAACAGTGTGTCCCACCCAACTGTGCCCGCGGTGCCCTTGCCATGTCGCTGCCGCGGATAGTGACTGCGCCGCATTGAATGCACCTCCTGAAACACCTCAAATGCATACAACATCCCCCGCGCAAGCGTGTCAAAGTACTGCTGCGATCGATTTGCATCGCCACCCTCGCTGTGGCTGTTTTGCCCCACCATGCGCTGATAAAAGGCAAGCGCGCTGGTGGTAACAACACGCACCATAACATCAACATACAATTGCCGCTCTTTCGTGTCCTCCAAACACTCGTTGCTTGTTGATGGGCATCTACCTTGCAGCTGATCAACCAGTTGCATAAGAGAACGACGAAGCTCTTCCACCGCAACCTCAATGTTCATAATTACTGCAGCGCTCGGAACCTCCGCAGCCTTCCCCTCCTCCGCAGCAGCAACACAATCAGTCAGCTGTACACCGTTACGCTTTACAATAGCCTCTGCGGTTTTCCTTAACCACTCGGTCGACACGTTCATTGTTTATTATCTACACTACAAGAAACAACCAAATTTCCCAGTTTAACTACAATCGATGTGCGTGCGTATATGCAAAACCACTACAATGTAGTATGCTTTGTGTATAACAGCTATCAATCCGTAAACGTCAAAATGTCAAAATGTCAAATGTTTTCTAATGCTGTTGAAGGCCAAAACGTAAAACAAAAAAAAAAATAATAATAATAATAATAAACTATATCTATGTATAAAAAAAGAAGAAAAAACAAAATAACACAAAGTGGTCAACTTTTTAATGACACATTAGACCATTCAAACAGCAAGCACAAGCACACAAACAAGTAATATATATATATATATATATATATATATATATATATATATATGTACGCACAACATACAGTTTAAAGCGCCTCACGAAGAAAAGCGTTCTGCCAAAGAAATAACAACACACCAATTTTCCTTGTCATAATACGAGCGGTGAACCAGCGCGCCAGCCTCCAGAACAAGTTGCTCCAACTCACCCTTCAAAAAAAGATGATAATAACGTTTGTACACCCGCCTCTCCTTGTCGTATAACTCATGCATCTCCCAGGGAATAAAGACATCCGACGCGTCATTTCTGGATCGCTTTTTTGCCTGCTCCTTTGCCCACACACTAATCAGCACAAGACCGCCGGGTCGCAAAAGACGAAGCAACTCCCTGACGGCCTCGACCCGCCTCTCATGTGTTGCAAAATGGTGGATGACAGCAATACTAATTGCGGCGTCAAATACTCCAGGGCGAAGTGCTGTGTGGCGACCATCAGCGCGCAAAAGATCAACCTTGCAAAAAGAACTGCTCTCTGTGAGCGCACTTGATAACAACTTTTGTTGATTTTTCTGCGCCAAGCGCAGCAATCCCTCGCTGAAGTCAACGCCAATTACGTATCGGTGTGCGTCTTCTGTCTCTTCGTCAGTAGCCGTAACCCCTGCGCCATCCCCACCCGACACAGTCACGCTCCTGTAGCGCTGTGCAGCCCCAAAGTACTTTCCATTTCCACAGCCAACATCGGCCACCAAACTATACTTTGGCAAGGACTCAATGAAGTCCCGCACTTTAGGCCACGCCTTGTACCGCGTTAATGAAAAATGGGTCGCAATGGCATCGTACACATTCATCACGTGTTCACGCTCAAAAACATCACTCTCCGCAAGTTGCGCTAAATCCACCTCATCCTGGTCGTTTACTTTTTTAGGCATGTAGACAAATATATATAAAGTGAGCAACAAAGCGTGTTTATATACCTTTAATAATAATGATAACAATAGTAAAATCATAAATGTACTAATACAACTATATAACAAGAAAACTCAAAACGTAGCAAAATATAAGCGTTACTACCATCATCTTGGTTTGCTGTCCGACTAATCCAATAATTTTGGTTTTAATTTTGTTTCCTCTGATGTATCTAAATTTTTTAGACCACTCACTCACAAACACCTATCTTTTCTCTTTCCCTTTTTTCTCCATCCTTTGTTTCTCTTGCAGAGACATCCCCTAGAATAGGATATAACTCCAACCCACACCACAACAGCCGTTCCTCCTTTGTTTGTCTATCCAATATGTTTTTTATGGCGCTGCCGATCCCTACTAAATAATCAATATCTCCTCACCTTTTCTTTAATAAAAATAAATTGCCCCGCTCCTGAGCACCTTTAATTCGATAACTATAAACAAATAAATACAAGACAATGACTTCCCCCATCCTATTGCCGCAAAAACTGATAGCGCTACATGGTGAAACGACTTGAAACTCTACAGCATAAGCGACAAGGGGTTTTCAAATGCGTCCTTAAAGTTCTTAAACCACTGTGCACCAACGGCACCATCAACAACGCGGTGATCAAAAGATGCTGCAAAATTGATTATCATCTCTGTCTCAGTACCGACCTCGTATTTACCAGTCGCCTCATTAAGTGTTAGCTTTGGCCTCGGTTTTGCAGATCCAACGGCAAGAATAAGTGCCTGCGGTGGATTAATTATTGCGGTAAAGCCAAATATCCCTGTAGATCCCAAGTTAGAGAGAGACACAGTCCCACCAATAAATTCATGCGGCTGAAGTTGCCCCTCGCGCGCCTTATTTGCAAGCATCTTCATTTCTGTTGAAATATCCGCCAAGCCCCTTGCATGAGCGTTTTTTATAATAGGGGTAATGAGACCTGTTGGTGTTGCGACAGCCACACTCACGTCAACAGTCTTGTACTGACGAATCACTTCGCCCTGCCAAGAAGAGTTGGCTTCTGGGACCAACATATTTGCCCTAGCCAAGGCCTTTATAATGTAATCGTTCACAGTTATCTTAAACTTACCGTCACCCTTAGCGTTAAGTTGCCGAATAAGCGCTAACATATTGTCGGCACAACATTCATCAAAAAGATAATAATGCGGGATATCTACATTTTTGGATTGTACGAGGCGACGCGCAATAGTTTCACGCATATTAGAGACTGGAATGTCAACATAGTTATCGTTAACCGGCGGCAAAGGTTTCGACCGTGACATTGTTGCTTTTGCCGCGGTGGGTGTGTCTGGTACAGCTTTTTCGTCTCCCGCAGCCGCGGCCGCCTCGACATCTCTTTTGACAATGCGACCCACGCCGCCGCCTGTTCCCTTGACGCTGCCCAGCGAAACACCAAGCTCCCGCGCCGTCCTGCGGGCAAGTGGAGATGCCTTCACGCGATTACCGCCAGATACTGCGATACAAGCCGGTGCTTCAGGCAAAGAAACAAATGAAGAAGATGGAGTGGAGGTAGCGTCAGTCTCTTCCACTGCCGTCATCGCGGCGCCCTCCGCCTGCCAGTTCTTCACCTCTGTAGAGTCGACGTCGCCCACATCGTCCACGACAAGACACACAGCGTCACCAACAGTGGCTTCCGTGCCGGGCTCAAGAAGAATGCGGGCAAGAAAGCCTTCCTCGGAAACATTGTCGTAGGAAACAATGGCCTTGTCTGTTTCAATCTTGCACCACGTGTCACCAGGGGTGACGGGGTCACCAACCTTCTTGACCCACTCAGTAATTTTCCCCTTTTCCATAGTTGGCGAAAGCGCGGGCATAGGAATCGGTGTTATGTTCACAAAACGGAAAAACGCCACAGCACTAAAAAGCTGACAAACCAGGCGTCGGCGAAGCATCCTTTTTGTTTTAATAATATTTTGAATGAAAATACGTTTTGTTTTAAGTGTTTAAGAGTATCTCTATTTTCTTATTTATTATTATTATTACTATTATTAGTATATGTATATATATATATGTACGCGTTTTCGCTGTTGCTTTGCACCTTTAAAAAATAAAAGAAAAAACAGCATTATATATGCATTATAATAACCTTACAATTAGAAAAAAATTTCCAATACTGAAGATTAATGCACACAAAAGCGCCTACGTAAGCACAATCGCTTGCCAGCTGCCAAAAAAAAAAAAAAAAAAAAAAAGAGATATTAATTATATTATGTACTTTAAAAAAAAAAATTTTATTAATTATGCTACCCCACCATATGCCATTCAAGAGCACTGGCCTTAGATTCTGTTTCTTGCATTTACGTCCACTTTCATTAAAAATTCGCTAAATAAGCGACGCTTTAGATCAAAACGCTTCGATAGTATCAATTGTGCATGTAGATCATCTATATCAACCTGAGAAAAACGCGAAGTAAGAGCTGTTGTGTACTTTGGGTAGCATTCCACGTATATGTCCGAAAGAAAGCCCACCAGCCGCTCTCTGTCCTTAGGGGGCAATTTGGCATCGCCCACAGACAAGAGAAAATCCAACATGCGGCCAAAAGCAAAAGCCGCTAATTCTTCCACCCGCGCTTCTTTTGAAGGATCCATGCTGCTGGCTTTCTTTAAAGCATCAAGTGTTGTAATAATAAAGCGTGAGGGCTCGTGAATATTGGCCCCACTTTCCATAATTGCCAAATTTACCTCCACTATAAGGCTTGTTAGTCTTTCATTATTCTCTAGCAGCTTTTTCTCAATAATATGTTGTCGAATAAATGTATTGATGTCTTTAGAAAAGTAGTATAGCTGCTTCAGATCAACAATGTCATCTTCTAACCGGTCTGACAAACGGTTTGTCTGCTGAAAAAAAAAAGTGAGACATGTGGAAATAATCTCCATCATAAAAATTGGGTGAGAACTGCCAAGTGGAAACATACAGTGCATAATCAGCGACCGCATAACATGTGTTGGCAGCAATTTTATAGAGAACTGCAAATTTTGAAACATATCACGAAACGCTTCGGCCGGCAAAAATGTACTAAGCGCACCAACAACCTGATACAATGACATTCGCAAGTCCATGAGAACATTCCGAGCCTTTTGCTTTTCATTTAAACGTGGCGAGCTTTTCCGTGACATTCCAGGAAGATACTGCTGTCGACAATCAGAGCTCATCTCGACAATAGACGCATAAGCTGGCGGCAACTCCTCCGCGCGGATGTTGTGTGCAAATTCCATAAGCCGCAAAATGGTCGACACCATTGCGGTAGAAGACTCCACCAGATAGGGAGATGTCTTACAACGCCGCAGGACCCCAGCAACGATTGTCGTCCGGTTGCGTAGCATGTCTCTTTCGCCAAGGAGATAACTATTGTGTGCAATGATAATGTCGTTAAACTTTTTTTGATCCAAGCTTTGCGCACATTCTGTTAATGTTCGCACAATTGGAGTAAAAAAAGATTGAAGTCGCCGTTCTGCCTCCTCCGCAGGAAGAGCACACGTAAGCGCCGACATAGCCTCATAGAGCAGCGTCCGCTCATATTGTGTGGTAGACGGTAACATTAACAGATGTTCCAATCTCTTAATAAAAGGTTCGCCAAGATACGCTATTCGTGCAGAATGTTGACTGCATGCGTTCACAAGAAGCGTAAAGGCGCGTTTGCGGGCAGACATAACGTCGATGTCATTTGGTGTGTTACTTTTATGCTCAAGATAAGTAAAGATGATCCCAAGAGTTCCTTCCCAGACACCCAATGCCACGTCGTCCCTGCAGCTCCAGAAAGCTGAAAGCATATTTAAATACACAGGACAGATAACCATGTCATCGGTCTGTTTTTCTACCAAGGCGGCAATCGCTTCAGGAATATGCTCTGAAGAATACTTGTATGATTTTGAAAGGTGCTCAACAAGAAACTGAGTTGACTCCCACACACGAAACGTAGCACTTTGTTGTGTCACAAAACCAGCAGGCGTTCTTGGATCTTCCTTTGTTCCAGAACCATCGCACAGACTCATAAAAAGCTGCAAAATAAACTGATTAGCAACAACAGGATACATGCATGCCAACGATGTCAACACGTGGCCTACAAGACCACGAAACTCCGCAAAGCCCTGCTCAAACGACTTTTGAGCCCCATATTGCTCATTGGAAAGCCGCTTCCCCTCACCCTCAACGCCAAACACAGGATGAAATAGGTTTTTTGGAATGAGCGCAGCGAGGCGCTGCAGTAGCTCCATAGAATTCATATGAACAAATGATGCATCTCCTAAACGCCTTAAAATGTTACACACAATAGAGGCTATATAAATGCTTGGCACCTCCAACATTGCAAGACACGATCGGCTTACCGAAGGAAGTACACTCTGAAGAATTGGTTCAGGCAAGTTAAAAAGAAGATCGGCTATCTCTTCGAGCAACCCGGATCTTCGCTCCACCACACAAACCCCCACACAATCAAGCACAGCAACAAGAAGGCCTGAAAGTTCAGGAGCGACTACAGGTGTCGACATCACGTCGCACCTAAAAAGCGATGCCGTTGCAGCAAGCGCCTCTTGCGCCACTGGCTGCCAGCGCACCAACACAGACATTGTTTTGTCCAACTCAAGTTGCCACCACTCCGATAAGGAAAGTGCTGGAGCAAGGTTCACAATAATGGTTAGGCAATCTATGACAGATTCACCAGTGCCCTCAGCAAAACAACAACTTCCTTCCCCACCAGCCGCAGTGTACATGTCAAAAAGCGCCTGAGTAACCTTTACAACAATATCCCGTGAAGAGTTGGCCATAGAACGTTTTAACTTTTTGATCAAGTAAACCGGTACGCCACTTAGGTGCGGATCCATAACCCTCAGAACAAGTGCACAAAGAAGTGAAATCTTGCGCGAGTACCTGGCCAGCTGTTCTTGAATAGGACATAATAGCTCAATAAGATTTGGAAAGTTGTCTGGCCACTCATACACCATACACTCAGTGATAAGATCAATGAGATGCTTGCACAAAAGACGGTCCAGAGTTTGTTCATTTAAATACCACGTTAAAATGTCAGTGTACGGTACTAGGTCGGCGGTTAGCCGTCCAGACGTCAGACCACGTTTTAAAAGTACCGCACCGTACGCTTGCACAACGGTGCCACAAGAAGAGAATCTGAGTAGCCCCACCCCTGTTTGTAACAGTTCTTGAAAACCCATTTGACCCTCGGCATTTAAGACCGCCATTGTTGCCGCACAACGCTCTTCATTGCTTTGGGAGGTGTACATCACAGAGACCAGGTGAACAAAATTCTCAAAGTTCATTATAGCACTAAATCGTCAAAAAGAAAAAAAGTATATATAATAACAATAATAATAGTAACAAAACAAGTGATACCACAAAAACACATATACCAAAGATGCACCACACACTTTCTCCAACATAAAACAACAGAAAAACAAGCCTATAAACCTTCTACGTAAGAAAACCAAAATACTTATATGTGTAGTAAAAGGAAGACTCAGTTGCGCTGGGGTGGTTTGTCACGAGGACGCAGTGAAAGACCACCTTTTCCAATCACACGACAGTCCCCGCAGTCCCCATCAGCCACCCAGCCAATACGCCGGCAACGGCCCCAGTCCACAGGCTCCACAACAATGGTCTGGCTGTCATACAGCCAGCTGCTCATGTCGCTCATCGTGAAAACGCACCGATAAAAAGTCGCCCCCCGCACATCCCAATTTGTCATGTCGGTGCGACAAAAAACACAGTGGGAAAAGCGCCCGCGTAGCGCATTTACAGCAACAGCGTCAGCCGCCAAAAAAGTGCAAGAATGAAACTGCGCCCCTGCAAAACTACACTTCCGCATCGTGGCCAAATTAAAGATGCTGTGATCTACAAAACTATCACTAAAATCGGCACTGGAAAGATTGCTGCGGTTAAACACACCGGACAGCCGCTTGCATGCAAGATCAATACCTACAAGACGACGGCCCTCCATAAGAGTACCAACACCAGACCTTGTAAACCCCTGCATCTCTTCTCTGCCCTGCTGAGAACATTCAACAGCCATCAAGACGGCGTCTCGCACAAATTGCATCCCTTCTTTTTCAGTATCTAGTGGTGTATCAAGTAGCCGTGAAAAGAATGGCAACAACCGTGCCAGGCTATTGACGCTATCAGCCCCCAGAGGAACCTCAAATGGCAAAGAAAGTAGGGCATTCTTTCGCTGCACATTTAAAGCGTCCAAAACGTGCGCAATTACAGTAAGATTTAATCGCCGCTCCATTACCCAGCCTGGACATCATCAAAAAAATTTTTTTAAATGATCATAATAATAATAATATCAACGCAAATAGCAACAATAAAGAGAAAAATCAACCAAAAATTTAGCCCACAAAAAAACAAACAAATAAAATCGCTCGTTTAACCATTCCACAAACACACAAATATTTTTTAAAAAACTGCAAAAATTCAACGACATACCTCTCTGATCCTTCGTTTTTTCTTTTTTTCTGACGTCCATCTCTTAGCCCTACCCTCCCCCCCCCAAAAAAAAAAACACCCCTTCAGTTACTACTGGGTTAAAATAACCGCAGCGTAACAAAAACAAAAAATAAATAAATAAATCTAAATTTATATATATATATGCAATTCATGATGCATATGTGTTCATATATATGTTGTTATTCGTCTGTAAAAGATATATAAGCCTTTTTTTTCGCCTTTTCCTTTTCAAAAAAACAAAAAATTACAATTACCTAAAGATACGGCCCCATAACATTTTTTTTTCTTCTTTTTTTCCTTCACAGACATTTTATTCCTTCTGCCCCCCTGTTATAGAACAAGGATAACCGATTTGCCCAACTTTCCGCCGCAAAAATAAAATAAAAACAACTTTCAGCGAGCAAGGCGTAATGACCCCGTTTTTATAGACTTACCTACTACGCTAGCTGGTCGTTGAGATGCCAACGTACCCCCATACGAAGACACTGCAGAAGGGTCGGCAGAGACAACAAATGGCTGGTGTAAGAACTGCCTCTGGTTGTACGCACAGGTGTCTGGTGCGTAGCAGATGTGACACGGGGGCCCTGGTGGATGAGTATGGTGCACCGGGCACGTTGCCCGCCGATGTCCCTCCTGCGGCACAGCATGCAACAGATGATGATGCACACTCTGGCCACCATGCGGCCCTTGTGGGGCTGTCGCCGCGATTGCCGTTTGAGCATGCGGCTCCTCAAAGCTGAATACCCCGCTTTGTGTGCTGCTTATACTTGTTGGCGGCAACCGTGCTGTTTTGGCAATGCAAGGCTGTGAGGGCGTCTTAGGTGGCCCCTCGACCGCCACAGACTCTGCCTTCACCTCCTCATCATCACTACCCACAACGTGCCCCCCCTTTAGAACATGTATCGCCTCCTTGTTCAATGCACAAACGCCCCGAACCAAAGCCATCCTCATCTTTGCCTGCAAGCTATTATTTCGTTGTCGCTCAGCTTCCACAATCGACCTCAATGTCTCTATTTGTGTCTGAGAGTTTGTATCACGACATTTCCACTCAAACTGTTCAGCGAGCGTAAGCTTGTGCTGCCGACGTGCTGCAGCAAAAAGACGAAATTGTGTATAAGTATGGTATGCTCGCAACGCATTGGTGGAGCACTCCAGTAACCTACAGATTTGACGTTGCCGTCGCTTCCTGATGAGCCAATTCACCCAATTATAAAATCGATGTCGCAAAAACAATCTCCTTTGCACGTTTCCCAACAATGCCGTCAAATTTTGAAAAAGAGACTTCTGTTTCTGTAAACTCTCCTCAGCAGTATTAAGCAAGACCTCTTTTTCCATTTTTTCATTTATCAACAGCTGCTCTCGACGCTCCGCTTCAACCCGTAAAGACTCCTTCAAAACCTGCAGCTGCCGTTTAATGTAAGAAGACAATAAAAGAAGAACCGCCTCTCGCATTTTCGATGTGTGGGCGTCAATTTCATCCCCCACTTCCAGTAAAATAGTGCCAAGCAACTCACTCCCTTCCCCCCCTATTTCCTCCATCACTCCAATTGTGTATACTTACATAACGTATGCGTAGATGTTTTTTGTGTGTATGTGTGTTTGTCAATGCAACGATGTTAAACAAATATATATATATATATATATATAGATATATATATAATTATTAAAATGATATGCAGCCACAAAAAAAAAAAAACATATAAGCAATTAAAGTTATCTATATAAATAGATAGATAAATAAATAAATATACTGTCAAAAAAAAAAAAGTAAAAATTTATAAATTCATAAAATCATAAAATCATAAAATGAACCATAAACAATTGTATCGTATCTCACACATACACACACACAAAAAAAAAAAAGAAATTTGACCCAATTAAATATCCTCAGCGTTATAAATCTCTCTTGAGACTCCCCTATGTGCCAGCAAACTACACAAAAATATAACAATATATATATATATAATGTCCTAGTGTTACTTGCCTTCACTAAACATCTCCTTTGTAGAATAATCTGACTGCGAGCCCAAGGCGTCCTCGTTCAAAAAAGAGTTCATGCGCTGTCGCTCTTGAAGCTTCGCCGCTTGATGAGGGCTTAATGTTGTTTCATGTGCCCGAAGAGACTCCTTGCGCTTTTTCAGCTCAGCGTACTCTTTTGCAGCAATATCTGATCTAAGATTTGGGTTTCTCGCTATTTTTTCGTGCTTCAAAGTCTCCTGATACAGCAGCGATGAGCCGTATGTAAACGGCAGATGCATTGGATCGGCAATATGAGCTGCTAGCGCGCCGATGGTCCGATCAAGCTCACGGCGATCAATAAGATGTGCCAGTTTCTCCCGAACACTCGTCAACTCGCGTAAAAGAATCTTCTTTTGCTCCCCATTCCCTGGAAGAAGAATTTGACACATGCGTCGTAGCGCATCATTAATTAACTTTTGGCCACGGTTGCGAGACCCAAGCGCAGCCTGAGTATATACGTACAAATAGGCCGGCTCATACATATCCCACATCTTGCGCACAGCCTCCGCATCCTGTGGTTGAACACGAAAAGCAAAGTAAAGATGCGTCCAAAAAAGATACGGATCAGAACCATCATGCTCTTTCGCCCGCCAGTGCAGCACTTTTTTGCGAAATACCTCCTCTGCAACTTCATTTACTGTAGCAAAATATTCCGTCAGCTCTGGCAAGTATGCCCCACCATGTGCACGCTGTTCCATACATTTAAGAAGCAACTCATTAGAAGGCTTCGTCTTAAGAGTAGCATTAACTCTATTAGTAATGCATTCGCCAAACGCGGCAAGGTTGGCATGGACAAGGGCGAGCCGGTAAGGAAGTTCCGAAAATGGCTCAATCCAGTGTTGGGGCTCCTTTTCCGTAAATAGCTTGTCAACAATAGCTTCCAGTTCTTTCAGGTGCCTTTCAACATCACACCCCGGCTCATACACATGCATCATGTACTTCGCCTCCGTCAGTAGAGGTGCCTTCCACGATGGAGGTAATCTTTCGCGCGCCGTACGAATAGCCAAATGGTAAAAATTCAAGCATTTTTTGCGGTACGAACGGCAGGTCTGAAAACGCCCTTGCCGAAACATAAACTCGCTATGTTCATTATACAAGTCTCCCATGTAACGCATCCAAAGATGCTCCGCTGTCTCCTGTGTTAAAGGAGCCCCCTCTAAAAAAGGGCGTGCACGCTCCGGAAACGGATGAATAGAAGGATGCGTCTTCTTGTTCACATTCTCCAGGCAGCGGTCAGAAATGTCTAACGCAAGAGTCAAGCGTCCACGGCGTTCGTTATACCACATATACTCTGTTTCATCAGTAACGGGATACCACCGCTTTGAGGTACCAGAGTGCCACAGACTTTCTGCCTTCTCTAGCTGACCGCTAATTTCGGCGTAAATGGCGTTTTCCCCATCAAGGAAATCCTTTTCATCGTACTCGTACGGAGGATCAGAATCGGGAATAGGAATCTGTACAATACCGCTCGATGCTTTAGCGTAATTGGAAAACCACTCAATTGAATCCTCAAACAACTCTTCTGCTCGTGAACGGAAACGAGTATCAGCAAACTCAATGTACATTCGTTGAAGCTGCTTACCAGCATAAAAGCAAAGTGCCCCCCGACACCATTGATAAAAGGCCTCAACAGCAGCATCACGAGAAGAATCAGTCACGCCCTCCAACCGCATAGGACACTTGCATCTGGCGTCATTGACATGTTTTTTTAAAAACTCAATATTTGTTTCAAGCTGCTCCATACTTTGAAAACGCGTAATGATAAACTCACCAAGCTCATTTGCAATCCACTTCATAAATGGCTTCGCCAACTGCTCGTACTTCCTGTCTTTGACCAGTATAGCGTAGCGCTGAGCAGGATTCTGGCGTATGGAGTCAAGCTCCAGTGATATCATCTCCTGAATAAAATTCATAAAACTCGGTCCAAGCAACTTGCATTTGGCAGAAGCCCGCCGCAAAATATCATCTGCTTCCGCTTTAGCGGTTTTGGCCTCCGTCACACGGTTTCCCCTAAACTTGTAAAAATCGGCAAGAAAATGTTTTGTGTGGGCTTCAAACACCAACCGAAAAATTGCATCATGTTCCTCTGGAATCTGTGGATGTTCCCCAACCTCCCCGCGGCGAAATCGACTTATTGTGTCCATGAGCAACTGCTCGCATTTGTGTTCAGTGGTCACCTGGGTAAGATTTCCAAACTCAGTAATACTCTGTCGAAATGTGTCACGATATGCCCGCCATGCCTTTTCCAGATCTGCTTTATTAAAATCAACTGCGTCCTCAGATGCAATTCCGCGGTACGGATCGGTGATTGAATCTGTCTCCCACGGCAAAGAAGGAAGAAGAACGTCTGGGTCATATTGCACCTTTGCTTTCCGCAATCGTTCCTGTCGTTCTTTGCGCAACCTTGCAGACTTTTTGCCTCCAAAAGTCTGCCCTTCTATTTTGGTGTCTGTATCCCTTTTATCCCCTTTAGCTACTTCCTTAAAAAGTGGAAGAGGTTTGTAGCCAACAATCAACTCCGGTAAGAACTTAAGCTTGTGCATTTTAATCTCATCAAAAGCCGAGACACCACTAGTGGCATCATCATTTGTAATACGTGTTTCTTCTGTGAGCTCAGAGGGTTGATAATATTCTACTCCTGCCGAAACTTCTCGCATCTCCAATGGATCACGCGTCAAGCCATATGTTTTAATAAGTGGATCCGTCTCAACCAAACTTTCACGGTACCACTGCGGCATAGTTTCAATTTCACTGCTCTGCGGAACATTGTAAAGTTCAGTTGGAATATCAGGTTCCGCGTTAGGAGGACGCTTATCTAGTTGAATAAATCCTGAATTACTTTCCTCCCCTTTTCCACTCACACATTCAGTTCTGTGTGTTGCGGGCTCTACACAGGCAGACAAAAGCCTACTTTCATCATCTTGCATGTTTTTTTTTTCAGAAAACTCTGGCATGGCAGTGTCGTCAACTGTGTTCAAAACGTTAGTAAAAGAACTTAAAGCAAAGGTGTTACTGCCATTCTGAAGACGCTTTGTCGCATCAATTTTTTCTTCTACTATCGCTCGAAGTATCGGACAATCTCCATGCTGCTTGGACGTGCTATAATGTGCTTTCATTAAAGCAGGAAGGGGATCGTGACCCGTCTCTCTTGCAACATCCGCAGTTTGCTCTAACACCTCGTTCTGCACAGCAGCCTGTGCAGCAATAGCAGCTCCCTGTTCAACAGTAATACCAGTAGGAAGGGGTTCCATATCAGACTTTGGAAACCCAGAAACAGGATCTATTTGAATTGCATGTGTCCCTCTTGCAGTTTGCAGTGCTTGATTAGCACCGTATGCCTGAATCTTCATCTTCGTCCGAGCAACTTCAAGTGGATCAGCAGTGCCTGACAAAGCCTGATACGTCTGCTCAGGATCAAGGTCAATCACACCAGATATAATTCCGTTGTATGCGTCACCCATATCTAACTGACGCCGCTCTTCCTCTTCCATAAGAGTCCGCTCGTCACGCAGGCTTTCGTGCACAGCCTTGCGCTCCTCCCCTTCTATAAGCCACATACGGTCCTTGTACTTTGTGTCAGCTAGATGCTTCCAAGACGTGTCAGACCAACGCTGATCGGAGGGAAGAACTCGGCGCCTACCATGTTCATCATAATGGTCAAGATAATCTGTATAACCCTGTGGCCAAATCATACGATCCTTTTGAATCTTAAAAGATCGGTCTTTCCAATGCAAATACCATTCCTGCTCACGTTCAATGGGATCCTGAATGTAAAGATCAAACCTGTCACGAACGTCCTGAATCATTTCTTCTGAAGTCGGTATAAGTGCTTTTCTCCAGCGCACCTCCCATGGAAGTCCATCCACGTCTTGTTGCTCCTTCAGCATGTCACGTCGCATTTGCTGTGAACTCTTGGTCAGCTGCTCACCAGGTCCATCCTTTCCAAATCTTCTTTGCATATCACGATCTTTTTCCATATCGCAACAATTGCGTTTCTCCTCTGAAAGTTCTTGAAACGTTACGTGCTCTAGGTTGTTCATACCAAACCTAATGTGCTGCACCAAGTCAGGTGGTTCCACAATTGAAATTTGATTTCCTGTGGTGGGATCAGCGTTTGGACGACTCCGTCGCTTATCGCGAGAAGATTCCATACAATTACGAACCGACACACAAGTCGCCTTCAATCCGGAACCTCTGTGCAATAACAGGTTTAACGGCCCAGCAACAACGCCTAAAAAACGCACCTGAGAATAAATACGACGCATGCTCTGTTTCCCCAAAACTATAATTTCTGTAAGGTCGTCAAAAACGTATACAGAATAAACAAACACCCATATATATATATATATATATATATATATATATAGATAAATAAAATTCACGCTAAGACAAAAAATATCAAAAAATAAAAAAAAACAAAAAACAACAACAATAACAATAACAATAACAATAACAATAACATACAAATAATCTTGTGTGTTTGTGTGCATTAATAATGACAAAAAATGAC
Organism: Trypanosoma caninum; assembly: GCA_036321205.1. Taxonomy (NCBI): domain Eukaryota; phylum Euglenozoa; class Kinetoplastea; order Trypanosomatida; family Trypanosomatidae; genus Trypanosoma; species Trypanosoma caninum. Next base: position 6,654 of record JAWVMR010000077.1, on the reverse strand, counting down.
TATTCAAATTAGTCTTATACCAAAAATTTTATATATACCGACCTTCACGCAAGGTTTGTTGCTGAAGTGCATAGCTTGCTCAATTCATTTCTCCAAACTATTGATATTTCCACTTCCTTTCAAACCTAGCTGCATATATATATGTCTATATATTACGCATTTTTGCCAGTTTGGCTTTGTTTTTGTTGTTTTGTTTTGTCTTTGTTTTTGTTTTTTATTCGTACTATTCTCTCACAAAAATAGTATATTGTAAACAAATAAAAAAAAAAAGAAACAAAAATTTATCCTTCTAATATCAAGCATTTTCACTTATTTATTTCTTTTCCCTCTTTATACCCAGAGACTGTTCTCCACTAAGATATTGTCACAGGACGACGCTTTCCTTTTATACCATCAGTTCCTTTTGCTTGTTTATGAGACGGTGGTGACTGAACATTTTCTTTCTTCGCTTTCAATGGCAAAACTTCACCATTTAAAATTTTTTTGATTTCTTCTCCCGTAAGCGTTTCATGTTGCAACAGATGCTGAGCAACAGAATCCAGTTCTTTACGATGACTGAAAATCATTTGTTTGACCTCCTTGTATGAGTTTTGTAAAAGGGAGGCCACCTCTTTTTCTATTTTTTTTTTTGTTTCATCCGACATGTATGCCCCTTCCGGTGTGTCTGAAGACTCATAGTCAACAAAACCAATTTCCTCGCTAAATCCAAAGCGTCTTACCATGTTCCGCGCTATTTGTGTCGCCTGATGAAAATCAGAGCTGGCGCCAGTTGTTACATCATCCACTCCCAGAACAACCTCCTCACCTACACGCCCTGCAAGGCAAACCTTTAGTCGCGCCAAGCACTGCCTTTTACTTTGGCTGTACTTATCCTTTTCAGGCAACTGTTGCACAAGCCCCATGACACCATTGCCACGTGGAACTATTGTCGCTTTATGAACGGGGTCCGCACCTTCCTTTTCCAAGAGAAGAGCTGCCAAAGCGTGTGCCCCCTCATGGTACGCAGTAACCTTTCGTTCTTCTTCAGGAATAACCTTTTTGCTTTCAGCGCCCATCATAACGCGATCTTTTGCGTACTCAAGATCATCTTTTGTTACAGCAGCTTTATGAAGAACCGCGGCACGAATTGCGGCAATATTTACCAAGTTACTCAGCTCAGCTCCGGTAAACCCCGTGGTTCCACGCGCAATATCATGGGCCTTCACAGTTGCATCTGTCCTTACCTTATCAAGATAAATATCTAGTACTTCCTCCCTGCCTTTCATGTCGGGTGGATCAACAGAAATAATTGTATCAAAACGCCCAGGGCGAGTTAAAGCCTTGTCTAAAGTATTTGGAGTATTTGTAGCTGCTAAAACAATAACAGATTCATTCGTGCCAAATCCGTCCATCTCTGCCAAAAGTTGGTTCAATGTCATCCGCGAGTAAGAATGGTCAGCCCTTGACCTTTTACCACCCAAGGCATCAATTTCGTCGATAAATATAAGAGCTGGGGCCTGAGCTTTTGCAGCCGCAAATAATTCCCTGACGCGGCGCGAGCCAACGCCCACGAACATTTCGTCAAATTCACTTCCTGTAGCATAAAAAAAACTCACCCCCGCCTCCTTCGCAATGGCTTTAGCAAGCATTGTTTTTCCGCAACCTGGTGGACCAACCAACAACGCACCCTTTGGAAGCCGCCCTCCAAGATAATAAAACCTTTCAGGATCCTTCAAAAACTCAACAATTTCTTCAAGCTCTTTTTTTGCTTCATCACATCCACGAATAGATTCAAAGGTGACATCGAGTTCCCTTAAATCAACAGGCTTTACATCAGAAGATACAAACATCCCTGTAAGTGCCCCTCTAGAAACAACTGAAGATCTTGATGACGTGTTGTTGTCCTGCATTCTGGCGGCAAACTCATCAATAAGATTCAGTGCACAACTCAGCCCAATTCCAAGAAATAACAGTAGCCAAAGTCGTGTAGTCCAAGATGTTTTTTGAGGTGCCGAGACAACAACTATTGGTCGCTCCTTGGTTCCCAATTCCGGGATGGCTGGCCCTGTGTAGCCCGGTATGCCTCCTCGTTGATTAGGGAATGACGGAGGAGCTTGTTGAGACCCTTGGTGAACATTGAGTGGAACCTGTTGGTGCTGCAACAGGGAAGAGTGAGGATATAGTGGCGGTGGATAAACAACTGGTTGTGGATAATTGTGATAACGACGCTGCTGAAAAAAAACTGCGCGTGGAAAAATGACAGTAGAAATTCTCCTTTCTAACGGCATTTTAAAACGAAATGTTAACGTGCGTCGCCTCAAAACTGTCTCAAACGACCTACAAGAACACCACATCGTTATTATTAAAATTATACTTTACTTTTTTAATTAATTTCCTTTACTCCTAAAAACTGTCAAAAATTAACAATAACAAAACAAAGAAAAACTAAAAAAAAAACCTTTAACCAAACCACAAGTACGCATAACAATTTATTCAAATATTAATCAGCTGTTAATAACCTTTTTTTTCAAGCCAAGAAAAAACAGAAGATCACCTGTATATATATATTCTTATCTCGCATTCTATATCTCTTATTTGCTTCAATGTCTCCCCTCAACAAGATATTTATTTTCACTCCTTACTATTATTATTAGCTATATTTCTTTGCTGCTTTTGCTGTATTTTCTTATTTTTATTATATCCTTTTCTTTTGTTTTCTTTTTTTTTGGGGGGGGTGGTTGTTTGTTTGTTTGTCTGTCGGTTGTTTTTTTTTTTTTTTTTTTTGTTTTTGTTTTTTATAACAAAAAAAAAAAACTCACAAACACTGCCGTCATACTAAATTCTGCTACTAATGAATGATTCTTGATTCGCGTCATATGTTGCCAACAACATTTCACAAACGTTAGGATGCAAACAATTAAGTTGCTCTTGCAATTTATCACCCCGCCTGTTGTTATAAAAAAACAACAGAGACCTAAGTCTTTCGTAAGAGTCCGGGAAATTGCATGCCGACTGTTGCCAACTACACAAAAGACGCACCGCATCAGGCAATATGTCCAAGGCAATTTCCTCTACTGACAGTAATGCATTAATCAACTGTATCGTCGCCACAGATTTATCATGTGTGTTTTCCGCCTGCGCCATAATTTGAATAATCTCATGAGGACGCGATTGAGAAATAAGTTTCGGTACAACTTCCAAAACTCGACATATGTCATAGGCCATCTGTTCAAAAAGCCGGCGAGAATCACTGTAAGCATCACTTCGAAGTACACCAACAGCTGCCTGAAATGCCTTTAAACTGTCGTTAGGTATATCAGAAAAATACTCTTGCACCATAAGAGAAATCAAGCGCACCAACTCAAGCTTCTCGTAAGAATCATCAACCTCAGAGATGAAAGTTGTAAGCTGAACAAGGAGCTTTCTACCTAATTCATAAGGAAAAGCAGACCTTCCAATGTTTTTCAGCAAATTGTAAAATATAGTAATCGAAGCTGACTTCACCATCTGCTGTTGTGAAGTAACAAAAAATTGAAATCCCAAAGTCACCAGTAAATATTCTGTTTTGGACATCCACGCACTTAATTCAACGCTAGAGGTAACCCTTACAAAATTACTGCAAGTGTACATTACGCTGTACAACAAGTCCGCATCATCCGTAACGCTTCGTTCAACAATATCCTTCAACACAGTAAGCCAAACACCAAGAATGCTAAGTGAATGTTCGGAGTCGGGAAATCTTGTTAAAAGTCCGACAATGACACGATCAATAGAAAATATATCTTTATCTACAAGCGCATTAGGTATTTCATTGATGTGAACTGCAACATACGTTGCCTCAAAACGCCTTGTACGCTCAGCTCTGTTTTCCTTAAATGCGGTTCCAAGTCGCGATAATATACTAGCATCAGCCCCAACAGAAATTATATGTAAAACCAAATCACAGAGTAAAGAAAGATTTGTATCACAATAAATCGGTAAACATGCAACAATAGAACCAGCTAGAGAATGACACATGTTAATAAGCTTTGCTGTTGTCCCCATATCATACGCAACTGTAAACGCCGTATTCATTGCAGATGCTGCGGCTTGCTGAACTCGCTTACTGTTGCTTTGAAGACGCAAAAGAAATGCTTTTAAAATTTCGTCTAAAAAATCACCGTTTTGTGCATAAGCCCACTCCAGTACCCGCGACAAAGACCAAAGCGCAATACTAACAACAAAAATATCCTCGGTCACCAATGTCGCAGCGGCCAACAAATGCGAAACAACATCTGTAAGTAAGGGCTCAATTTCACTGTAACACCCACCCGCAATGGTACCAATTAACACAAATGCTGCTTCTTTAAATTGCCGCTCTCCATCCCACATTGCATAAATATGATCCATTAAATGAGGAAAAGACTCTTTATTTGCAAAAAAACACAACGTATCAATACACCGCAGCGCCGTGGAACGCAACGTTGCAAAACCACAGTCATCATCCAAAAAAGCTTCGTCATATATATCTTTACTTTTCTCATTAAAATTGTGGGTAACTCGAGTTGTATCACGCAAACAATAATCATCATTTAGTAATACATTTTCTATTTCTTCTGTTGACATAGGTACAAAAGACACCAAAGCTGGTATAAGAACTGATAGTTTTTGAATTATTGGTGCTACAAGCAAAGAAATATACCCCTCACCTCCCAGTCGATCATAAAGCTTCATTGATGACGTCAGCAAGTCAATCGCAACAATCTTCAGTCGAACATCGTATTCGCCTATAACACTACCCAAAACAACACAATCAATTGTGCGGCAAATCCACCAGTTGATCATCCTATCCATCTCTTCATTAGGCATTGGGGTAAAATATTCCAAATATTCCAATAACAACATGCACGAATGCAAAACATAAATTAACATTTGAATATCACCCCCACATCCCTGTTCTAAAAACCTGGTACATGTACTGGCAAATGCGCCGCTTGCCCCAGCAAGTCCAAATTGTAATGGTGACAGTCGCTCGACATTCCAATCAAGCTGCTCTGCTTGTTCAAAAATATTAAAACACATTTTAAATGCAGACTTTTGAATATTTGGTTCAATTTTATTATCTAAAAGAAGCATCAAAACAGACTCAATAATCTCTTTGCTTCCAGCACCGACATCCTTTGGAAGATCTTCCATCAAATACTGAAGTGTGTAAAGTGCGGACAACGTCTTCAATTTTCCCGCCTTGAGTAAGTCATTAAGAAGCAAATTTGGAAGATTTCCGATTCCACACTCATTCCACCATTCAAGAGAAGTAAGAGACGTTATTTTAATTACAATTTGCGCAGCTACACGAGCTATTCCCGAATCTAAAGGATTAACCAAAACAGACAAGGCGCGCCGAGCGGATTCTTTTACCGCTTCTAAACCCAAGGTATGCTTAGACTTTTCAAGATTATTTTTTAACAAAATTCCTGCTAACCTTCTATATTGAATCCAGGTTCCACTTAGTTGTAAATCCTGGATTAGACAGGATTCTGCACCAAATACGTGAGAAAGTAAAATGCAAAAAAAAGGATTTGCCTCATATTGTTGCAACTCTTCATAGGCTTTTTTTGAGTTTTGTACATTTATCCCATTATCATAAAGAAGTCGCAGCACATTAAGCACATCGTCCTCATTCGGGGTATAATTATTTTCAAAATCCATTGCAATTTAACTAGTTTTTACGCTCCTGTTGTTGTATCAATTTTAAATTTAAAATATAAATATATATATGTATTTATATATATATTAATTAATTAAAAAAAAAACAGCCCTTTTATACAATTAAAAAAAATGTTAATAAACTTAAACCATCGTTTAAAACGAAAAATTTTTAAACATTTTAAACTTACAAATCAAAGATACAACGTAATATAACTTACACCGTGATACATAGATATATATATATATAGGGCCTGATTTATTTTGCATCCAATGTTAAAAAAAAACTCAACGACCCAAAAATATATATATATATATATAATACTGCGTTATAAGACCAAAAACTAAAAGAAAAAAAAAAGTAGTTGAACCCACTCAGATCACATACATCTCGGTGCACAACAAAACCTATACCGCATCGACGTTTTCACACACTCAGACTATCAACAAGTAACAAACAACAGCATTAAATGCTCAGTAAATCAAAACTAAAACAGAGAACTTACGACAATCAACACCTGATCAGTCATTTTTTGAATAAGTAAAAATCATTCATGCGTTCGGTATCTCCAAATTCATTTGACCTTGCTCATTTTTCACCCTAAAATACAAAAAAGCTCCCCAAAAAAAAATTAAAAAAAAACACAACCGGTCGTCATAAAGCCGCCAGACGCCCGCACAACCATATTTGCATGGAACCCACAACGCGCACGCCTACGCCACGTCAAGGCCTAATTATACATTAACCCAACAGCAATCACAAACGTTCAAAATACCTACATCAACATCATCCATCTTTTTTCCTTTTACAAAAAAAAAAAAAAAAAACACTACCCCGTCTGCCCAAAACACGCCCCAAAAACCCAGCGCGCCACACCGGAACGCCAAACCGCCAAAAAAAAATCTGGAACACGTGCCGGCGCGCCAGCGGTAGCAACTTACGCGCCATGCTGCTGCCAAGCAAAAAATATGGGGTACAATCTTGATTTG
>JAWVMR010000076.1:0-78582 GCA_036321205.1 Trypanosoma caninum | reverse complement strand
CGTGCGTGCCACGTGAAAACCAACTACAAAAGCCAAAAAATTAAAAAGCCATGAAATACAACATTCCCACCGACATTCAAAAATAAAATCTTGTTGCCGCCTTCCATCTTTCATCTTTTTTTACTTTAGAGCGTTAAAATTAATAATCGCCGTGCACCAATTGAGTTGATCTTCTTCTGCGGTTTTTTCACGCACATAAGCAGTTCCATTTTACTACTATTAATCGTTGTTTAAACATGACCAAAATTAATACCGGCCGCTGCTTAGTATCATTGATCAAATATGTTGTACGTAAAACCCGTTACAAGAAACACATTTCCCCCCAAAACAATAAACAAAAAAGCACGACATTCCGTTTTACCAAAATATACATATAAGCAAAAAAAAATAAATAAATAAATATATATTTATTTATTTATTTATTTATTTATTTATTTATATGTGTGTATATGTATATGTACATATCTTAAACTTCACGCTGCATCATGTCCTGCCGCTGCCACCGCTCCACATTTTCTCTAAAGTCAGCAACAAATTCATCAAAGTCGTGCCTCCGCATGTCCTTTTTTGTCATAACACTCTCGTATAGATGTGTCTTGCATGCGAATACCTCAATAATACCACCAAAAACAAAACCAACTACAAATAAACCAGTCATACGCACCGGATATGGATATCTACGATATTTTTGCAGAAATCGTTTACTAGCTGTACCCGCACGCAAAAATGGATCACCGGTTTGCCGAGTAGCTCGCACAAAAACACTCTTATCGCTGTATGTCATTTGTTAACCAAAACCTCAGTGTAACTCTCTTTTTCTACACACTTTTTCTTCTTTTTTCTCCACAACCACAACCAATCCCCCCTCCCTCCTTTTTTTTGATTTTTTGTTTTCTTCAACGTACTAGCTCTTATACCATTGTCGCCATATATATATATTGCAATAGACACACATATAACCAAAAAAAAAAAAAAAAAAAAACCCATATAAAAAAGATAAATAAATAAAACATTATTGTTATTAGCGTTATTATTATTAGGTTAAAAAGAATAATAATAATAGCAATATAATGTTTATTTAAAGCTTAACATAAAAAGTATACATGTAAAATAGGTTGTATAGCTTTACTTCTGCCATATTTCTCATACATCACCAAAACTGAACATTCAGACCCGTTAAAAAAAAAAACAATAAAACAAAATAAGCCTAAAAAAAAAAAAAAAAAAAAAAAAAAAAAAAAAAAAAAAAAAAAAAAAAAAAAAAAAAAAAAAAAAAAAAAAAACTTTTATACCCGTACATATTAAATAAATGTATTTACATGTAAAGTTCTATATGCTCGTATAGATTTGAACGACACTGCTCAATAAGCAAATCAAAAACAGTATCTGGTGTATATGTTGAGCATGACTTGTAGGTAAAAACTGCAACGTCAAACTCATTCAATGAACCATGATCGTTCGCGTCAATAATACCCCGCATTAGATGATGTTCCTTTCCTTGTTGTAGATTTATCTCCTCCTCCTGCAATGCATCAAAACGCTTGCGTGTGACGTAAAGCGCGTCAAAATACTTGTCAGCTTCCCCGTACCCCTCTGCAAGCAAACACAGCAATGCGTAAAGGTATTGTTTTGTTTTGGGGAAGTGACGGTGTTTCATTGCCGCCTCTTCCATAAACAAACGGTGTGCCTCAGCGTACTGTCGCAGGCCAACCGTCAGTGCAGAAATTCGCTCCATGCAGTCGCGCGTAAAAGACTTTATAAACTCACTATTGCCGTACAGCTCCATTGCCTCCTTGTACATCGGTATTGCCTTTACCTGCTCGCCAAGGGCGTGGTCTAACAGCAGAGCCGCCTCACGCTTGCAGCGAGCCGCCTGAATTGTGAAGCCCCCCTCCTTGAACGCGGCAGAAAGGCTGTTGAGCACGTCGACAGCAAGGGCGGGCTGCACTATCTGAAGATTATCCGCCGCAAGTGACAGCGCCAAAATCGTCTCGTCTTCGCTTTTGAACGTGTGCGTGATAACGCTGGCACTCAAAAATGCCCTAGCCGCCTCATATGGGTAGCCAGTGGAGGCATAGATGGCACCTGCCTCGTTAAAAAAGTCGCGTGCGCAAAACCAGTCATTGCATTTTGATAATCCCTTTGCCACACTCGTCTTTGCCCTCTCGTACAACGCGTCAGCCTCACGCAGCAGCGCATTGCAGTCTCCTTCCTGAACGCTGACTGGAACCCCCCACACCTCATCAGATGGAGGCACAGCTGAAGACCCGCCTGACTTCAAGTCCGTTGAAATATCCCCATTCACATGCGCCAGCGATGTCAGCTGATCTCCACATTTGTCATCAACACCCATTGCTGCAAACGTGCCACTGCCAGAAACCATGGTAGATCTGTTCTCCATGTTTTTCCCACACACACTGCCAATTTCCTGACTCGCGTATTTCTTTTTTTTCTTTTTTTTCTTTTTTTTTCTTTTTCTTTTTTTTTTTTCTTTTTTTGGTATTTTATTCCTATCTTTATTTGTAATAAATGTGTTTTTATAAACAATTTAAAAAATAAAAATAGAAATATATGCTTACACACGTTACTTTGTATTTTAATCTTGTGCCAACAAAGATCTACTGACACGTTTACTTTTAATCATTACAACTACTGCGTGTAGACAAAAACGTACCTATTACATGTTTATTTTTTTTTTACTCATGTGATTTTTTTTTTTTTCATTTTGGTTGTTCCCACCAAAGTCTTTCCAAAGACCAGATAAAGCGCACTTAACCACCAACAAAAAGCCATCTATATATCTATCTAATATAAATAGATAACAATTTGACTAACCCAATGTACCCATACACACACACACAAAAAAAAAAAAAAATAAAAAATAAAATAAACAAAGAAAACATCACTTCAATCCAAAGGCACATTACAGTTGCGAAAAAAATCAAACACCAAAGTTGCAGCCTGTTCTGCTAACGCTGTCATAGCCAAAAGCTCCTTTGATGAAATACCCCTGCCGCACCCCGAAGTTCGCGCGCACACCTCTAACTGACTCGCCAACACACCGCAGCCACCGCCGCCGCCTGGGTAAGACACCACAAACGTCGCAGTTGCGCATGTGTGCAAACCGTCGCCGGTCTCCTCGGAAAGCGTTGGGTCAAGCAGAAACACCGCCCGCGATTGCAAAGAGACCCCAGTCGCGGCAGTTCCATCGTCCGCAGCGCACACCGCAAGCGCCACAGCAGCGATGGTCGTGCGACAGGGAACGCAGGCGTCGAGCAGCGCACACATAAGCCCATTCGTTGCCACCGCAAAAAGGGAGCCATCGTCCGCCAACACAGTAACATGTACCTCAAGCACGCAGCGCGGAAAGCGCTCAAGACGCACAACGGCATCTATGCACGTTGCAAGAAACAGCTCCAGTGCGCAGTCAGCGCGTCGCTGTTCCTCACGCTGCTCCTCCATGTAAAGTCGGTCGGTGCCACCGGCACACGGCAAACTAACAGCACGCTTCACATGCACACACACGTCGCATTTGCGATAGTCTTCCTGCCGCGCTGCCGCAGGGCCGTTGATAGCTACAATAACTGTGCTCAGACCCTGCGAATACCACGCGGAGCCGTCAAACTGAGTGAGCTCTGACGTACGCAGTTCCTTTCCCCGCATCTCACGACAACCACGGCCGTCACGTCTTTGTAGTGTTGCTGACATTCCCTTAAACAACGTTTTCTACACGCGATTTTTTACCCCTTTTTGTTTTTTGCCTTAAAAAAAAAAAAAAAACTAAGGCCTTCTCAACCTAAAAATGTAACGTATATTTGCGTATACACAAGTGCAAACAAATAATCGCTTTTCAAAACGCCAATACATACATATACATACATATATATATATATATATATATATATATATATACTTTCAACAAATTGTTTGTTACAAACATGCAAAATATTACAATCAAATTTAAATTAACATATATAGGCTACTGCAATTATCATCATTCACATTTTTGCTATTACCCGCCTAAACCACTCCACAACTTGTTTTCATTTGCCTCAAGAAGAAGCTTCTTTTTTTCAAGTTTTTTTGAATGCTATTCTAGCATGTGGTGATGCCCAGCACGCTTATCTTTGTAATTCCTACCCACTAATTTACCACTGTTCGGAGTTATTTAAATAAGCAAGAATAAATAAGCAAGCAAAGAGCAACAACAACAAGAAGAAATAAACACAACCTTACCACCACCAACCCCACGCACACAGACAGAAACCCCCGCCTCCCAAAAAAGAAAAAAAAAAAAAAAAAGCTTTATTGTGTGCCGGAAAAGCAGCGCCAGTATTCCTCATGTGTGCGACGCACCTGCCTCACAAGCTCCTCTGTTTGGCACCACAACATCCCGCTGCGTGGCAGTGGTGAAGTACCACTACTTTCCAGCAGCGCCCGCAAGACAGCCTCAGTGCATCGTGCAACATTCGATAAATGATAGCCACCTTCAAGAGCGACGACAAGTCGGGGACACAGCGCTGCAAGCGCCCTTGTAAGTATGTAATATCCTGACGCCGAAAGATTCATTGAGCCAAGCAAATCACCCGCAGCACTATCAAAACCGCAGCTTAAAAAAACAATATCAGGCTTGTATTCCCGCACAACAGGGGCAACAATATCAAGAAGAACCTGCAAGTATTCCAGGTCACCCATTCCAACGCTGGGCCAGGGCACATTGATGTTTTTCCCACGAGCCTCGGCTTCCACATCACCACCAACGCTTCCCATGTGGCCTGTTCCTGGATAAAAAAGATTGCTTGGATTGGTGTCAACCTCCTCCTCATGCGATATGCCTTCTGTGTCGCCAGAAATTCTTTCAGGTGCGTCATCAGAAGATGAATCAGAGGTTGAACTGCCGTTACTGCCAATTTCACCGCTGTTGCTGCCACTGCTGCTCTTAGCTAAAGACAAGCTAGTTGTGTTCCCAAAATCGCGAGACCTAAGACTGAACATCATCGCAGCTGCCCCATCACTGTCATTCCCCTCCTCGTTTAACTCGGCTGCCAGTTTAACGTAGTCAACTGGCTTCCTAGGACGTGTCACCATTTTCCCACAAGTTTCCTGTGATGACTCACTCTTACTCTTTATTTGTGTGTTTTTTTCAGACAAAGACGCGTCTTGGCCGCTGCCATTTTCGTTAGTCGTATCACAAGCATCACCATTAAGCTTTTCTTTCTCTGACTCCTCCATCAGAGCTGCTAGCGTGCTCAGGTCAATTGTGTCAGTGAACACAGTAGGGGTCTTGCGCAGCACATGTCCCTGAGCCCTTTCATAGTACTGATGAATCGAAACCACCACCACCGACGGGTCCTCGTAAAATATGCTTTCAGTGCCGTCACAGTGATGCACATCCCAGTCAAGCACCAACACGCGTGGTGCGGGTGTGGCCCGCAACTGCCGCAGTTTCTCCTGCGCCACCCTTACAGCGACCGCCACGTTGTTGAAAAAACAAAACCCCGATGCGGTGTTTGCTGATGAATGGTGCCCCGGTGGACGCACAAAAGCAAAGGCGTTGCAAACCTCCCCACACACAACGCTCAACGCCGCCGCGATAACACAACCCGCTGCAGTGCGGGCGGCCTTCGACGTACCAGCGCTTGCGTATAAATCTTGCCCAACTTTGCATGAACCCAACCCCTGCTGTAGTGAGGCCAGAAACTCCAGCTGATCAACTGCGTCTATGTGTTCCAATGTGTGCACAAGACGCAGTTCCTTTGTGCGTGCGACACGGCGCGGAATGCGGTGGCAACACGCTAAGAGGCCAATCGCGTGCAAATGATCCAAAAGACGTGAAAGCCGTCCGGGCCGCTCGCATTCTCTCGGATCGCTCGACGCATGCTGCAGCATCGCATCATCGTAAACAACACCAGTCCTCTTCGCCCTACATTCCAAGTCTTTCTGGACAACTGGCGCAGTACTGGCGCTCGGGTCACAAGAAGCATCAACAGAACCTGTAGAAACCTGTGCCGCCATCATCACTTCGAGTAGCGATGGTAATGGCGTAACACACGGAAGTGACTGTGATGATGATGATGATATCGTCGTCCCCAGTTGCTGAACTCTGTTTTCCTCGGACATCCAGTCGTGAATATACGCACTGAGGCTCTCACTGCACTTTGGGACAGCCAAAGGAAGGGGTGAGTCCAAGTTTGACAACACACTATTAACCTGAACATCGCCCCTAACTTTCACATTACGTGACACTTTTTTTGCTTTAAGCGACCGTTTTGACATTTTATGTACTTACGAATTGCTGTGTTGTTACTACATGATAAAACAAAAACAAATAATACGCAATAATATATATACTTATATACTTATATACTCATTTATTGATTTAATAAAGCAATGGTAACAACAGCACTTCAATTTGCAAAAAATACAGTTAAAAACAGTTAACAACAAAAGGTAAACACATCCCAAACTGCTTTTAACCTTTAACATGGCAACAACAATAGATATAAACCAAATAAATAACGGAGAAACACAAACAACAAAACGGTCAGGCAATCATCTTTCTCCCTGCCTAACTGCAAATCAAAACTCTATTTGCCTTTTCTCTCGGCAACAACTGATTTGAAAGTCACATTACTCCTTCACTCTGCGCACAAGCCCCCTGTTCGCGAATAAGCTCCAGCACGTTGCGAAAAACAACTGCCCCAAACCGCACCGTAACGTCAAAAAGACACCCAGTCGGGGTGCCCAACAGCTCCACGTTCTCCCCCGTGATCCCGCACGCGACATACACGGCAACCCCCTCTGACCCGCAGTCCCGCTGCAAACAAGACGCAAGACGCTGAGCAAGACCCTGCGCAAAAACAGACTGCGGGTTCGGCGCAGCAACAGAAAACTCTCCGTGGTCCCGTTGCCACACAAGCGGAACGTCAATCAGAGACGCGGAGACTGGTGCTGACGCCACGCCGGAAAACGCAACAGCGCAGGGCCCAAAAAATGGAAGTGGGGCGTTGCTATTTTCCCTTGTCTCAGAAAGATGAACCCAAAAACAGCGGCGGCCAAAACACAGCAGCTGTGCGGTAATGCAAGCAACCGGTATTTTTTTTTTTCCACCCCCACATTGCGTGCCTTCAGCTACGCTTGCGTCATCAGAGTCATTGCGGCACTCATAAGCAACCTCGTGATAAAATGTGAAGCGACGCACAGCTAAAGACGGAGGCGCCATTTGATATAAATAATTGCAAATGAAAGCAAATCAGAGTTCTTTTCTCACCCAAACCTCACCTCCCTATTACACATGCACAAACCTTTCCTTTCCTTTTTTTTTTTTTTTTTTTTTTGCTTTTGCTATTTCAGTTCTTACCTAATAATATTTCTCACGTTAGTCTCCCTTTCTACTTGCCGACCCCCTCCCTCCCCCCACCCCCCACAAGTAAAGCTCTTTTGCTAGCCCAAAAACCCACAAACAAAACAAAAAATAAAAAATGAAATTTTGCTGTTGATTGATAGATAAAGCAGAAAAACTGCATTTTGCTTTTCCAATTAAAAAAAAACGCACATAGCAGTAATAGTAAAGATAACATTGCAATAACCATTGATCAAACCAGGCATCGCAGTTAACCGTTTAATCACACACGCACAATATAGATATATCAAAAGAAAAAAAGACCTTCAACAATCAAGAGAAACAAAGTACGTCAACACGGTTGATCCACCGCCACCTCCTTCTTCTTCCATCACCGCTTGTTTTGTCGCATCAGAAAGTGGTGCCAGTTGCAGAAGACGATCAAGTGTCTGTTCAAAAACACCACAAACTGCATGCGAGGTAACACGTGATTCCTCCAACCAGCGTCTAAGCCATTCCTTTTCCTCCAGAATCATACCTTTGCAAGGCACTTCCTGCAAAACATCAGCCAATGCGTCGGCAAGAGGAATGTCGCGCTGAATCACGACAGTTTTCGTGGCTGTTGTCGCCGCCGAAAAAGGAAGAGGTGGTGGTGGTGGTGGTGATGATGGTGTGCAAATCGCCTTTTCTAGTGTCATCTCTCCAAGTGCATCTGTGACGCACACCAGCAACTCGCTGCTGTTCAGTCTGTCTAGACTAAACAAAAATTCGTCTGCAGACGGTGATAAAGAAGACAAAAAAGAAACATTGCTGGCCGTGGGCGTGCACATTAAACTGGCATCCTCAAGCCAACAAAGCCGCACGTAATCACTGAAACCAAGCACAACCACATTTTCAGCGTTGGCCGCCTCGTGCAACGCATCAAATGACACCCGCACGGCTGCGCGGAGTTCATCTGGGGAAAGTTTTGCGTAAAATACGGGAGACCTCACAGGATCACGCAGCGTCCTCAAAAAAACAGTGTCTGTTTTTTTATCGCTAAGGCCGTCACCATTTATCCAGCGTTGCAACTCAAAATTCAATAAATGGTAACGTGGAGTGCGTGTCACCGCGGCGCGGTGACGTAGCCACCCAAGCGAAAAACTAGACAACATTTCACCGAGACAGGTAAGCAGTGACTGCAGTGTTTCCTTTTCCTCGTCAGTCAAGGCCTTCTGAGAGACATCTACCTTGGCAACAAGTTTGTAAATCTCCTGCAAAAGTTGTAACGTTGTAAAGGCAAAAGTGGTAACACCAGCCTTACGCAACTCGTCACGCCAAAACTTGATAACTGTCTCTGTGTTTTTTCGCAAACGCAAAAAAGCAAAAGAAAAATTCTCTTTCTCAAGGTTTTGCAACGTTCGCGTCCGCAAATCACGGTAAAATACAACAAGACGAAGAAAAAAGACTCGCTGTGGCTCTACCTCATGTGCGGCTTGAATCAAGTCCAAAATAGTGTATATAGTCTCTGATGGCTTGCACTGCAAAATAAGTTTTGCAGCAAGTAGATGAACAGCCACAGAAGATATAACACGCCGAGGCAAGCACACAAAACTTAAAAAACGTGCAAAGTCATTCAGCGCATCCTTCTCGGACAAAAGAATAGCAATAACATTCGTTGGTACCTCAGCAAGACGCACATCAGGTGCAGCCAACCTATTGTAAAGCAGCAAGGCCACCCCAGAATCACGCGCAGCACTCGCAACCTGCAACAAGGCCTCTACAACACACGGTGCTGCGCAAACCTCCACATGCGAATTCTGCTGCACTGTGGAAAAAAACGACTGAGCTGCAGCAATCTTCGCATGTGGTTCAAGTGCAACTCGAGACAGAGCATGCAACAAGGCACATATTGTCTCTCGTGACGCCTGTCTTGTATTGTTATGGTATCCAACATCAGTGCGCAAAAAAAATTCCAGCACAGCATCACGCAGGTATGTAAAGTGTGCAGCGTTTGCGTCAATACATGTGGCAAGAGCGGCAAAAAGCCTCAATTTTTCCAACGCAAAAGCCGCTCCACTATTACCCATGTTATTAAGCTCAGCACCACCTTCACCGCCCTCTAAAATCCCAACATCTAGTGGTATGACAGCAATAAACCTCTCATAAAAACTAAAAGCTGTCGTAAAGTCACGGCACGTGGAAAACGCAGAAATAGCTAAGGCAACATCACGCGCAATTTCACAAAAGAAGTTTTCTTTGTCCTTGCCTTCACGCCTACACAATGTATTGCAAAAATACATAAGATTCTCAAAGCAATTGGTTGCAACAGTGTGGTCCTGCAGCGCAGCAGCAAGCTGTAGCGTCGCACGGAGTTCATCCACGTACTGTTTTTGAGTTATGTTCTGCATGATTTCTGAGATTCCTTTAACATTATCTTGCCCCTTCCCACGCAAACTCGCAAACTGACAACACCGCGAAAGCGCCGCAAGAAGCTGATAAGCACAGCGTATCTCCTCAACAAGAGCCCACCGCAAACGCGCCGTCTCGCCCTGGTCGCTCCGTGGCCATCCAACGGTGTCACGCGGCGGCGACACGGCAATAACGCCGTCGGTGGAGCGTCGCAACACTGCAGTCTTTGCAGCAACGCGCTCAGCAGCACAGCGTAGCAAAACAGCGGCTGCGCCTGGTGGGAGCCACTCCGGTGGTTCATTCCTTTCCCTTTTAGTTGCCTCCTGCACCGCCTCGGCAATCTTGCGCAAGACAACAGTTGGTGGTAAACAAGACGCAACACCAGCCCGGCAGGCCTCAATAACGGCGGTGGATATAGAAGGCGTAAGCACAATATTTTCTTGCGAATGCTGAGACGCTGCAGGCTGCCAGTACATAGGAGTTACCGTCAAATCCATCACACCAAGACGCTTCATCAACGCATCATTCGCCGTCAATGGCGCATCAGGTACCACGGCCGTATCAAAAAAACTATTGACATTGCCAAACAAGCTATTCCCTCTAATACCACGCAACAAACGTTTAAAGATGGCGTAATAATGATTGTGATGGTGACTACTTTCACCATTTACTTTGAATGCATGTAAGTTACCACTTTGCCGTACACCCTTTTTGCCGCTAGCCGCAATTGCAGTGCTGCTAAAAAAAAAAGTGGCAGTGCGCAAGGGCAGGAACAGCTGCAATAACGAAGAACGTCTGACAAATTGACAAGGTAACATTGATGACTTTTATTTCCCAATCTATATATATATATATATATGAGTAAATTCAAGCCTCTTCACACCTAATTCACCAAGCTCCTCAGAACACACTTAAATGAACAACAATAATAATAATAACAGCGTTTAAAAAATTACAAATTTTAAAACGCCAAAAGCCAAGCACAAAAAAAAAAATAATAATAATAATAATAAATAATAAATAATAGGTCGTAAAAACTAAAAGCAATCAAAAGTCATGACCAACATTAAGAACCCCCCACTTGCGCCACCACTGCGGTAGGATTAACAACATATTTTGCTCCTTGGCGTCTTTCTGTAACAACACGACAAACGGCCTTTCCGCAGGTGGCACAATAGCCCTCAGTGACAGTAGGATCGCTCCGCTTGTTCTCATCTCGCAGGCACTCTTCACGCCACGTGCGATGCTGCAGTCGTTCGCAGTGGCCGCTGCGTGTTCTGCGCACCATTGCCCCCTCCGGACGCAGACCGCGGGCCGCAAGAAAGACACCGGGCGCCGAGCCCCCATCCCGCGTTACTGTGCGCTGCAACAAAACACGAAGCCGCAAAGCGTCGGCACACACAGGCGACGTAAATGATGGCCAACCGCTGCTGTGCCTCCCTGGCACACTTGACAACGCGTAATCGCAGCTGCAAAAAAGCGGCGACCCGCATGCGCCGCACGCGTAAATCAGAACCACCGCGTCGTTGTTTGCGGCAGAAAAAAGTGCCTGAAGTTCCCCGGGAACCGGCGTAAAGGGAGGATCAAGCAATAGCGGAGGCGATTTTGGCAAAAAAGGCGCATCAGTCCCCGCAACCGGCGACGCCCCCGCATCAGCAGCAGCAGCGGCGGCATCTAATTTGCAGTCCAAAACAAACATCTCTTGTACGGTGTCGTCTGTGCGATCAGAAAGCCAAAAAAGAGCCTTTTTTTGGCGTCCTGTATAAACATAACGGCAATTGGCACATACTGTCAGCAAACTTCTGGCATTTGCATGACAGAAGTGGATACGTAAGACTTTTGACATTTTAACCTTATGCCCCTTCCCTTACATATACCTCATTACGTATAAAAAAATAGCAACGATATCCCCTCTTCTTTTCCAAAATATGTATAAAACATTAATTTGGCCAGAACAAATTAACTTTCATAAATAACAAAAAAAAAAAAAAAAAAAAAAAAACTGTGTAAACAAATTTTCTTTTTGCTCTTGTTGTTGGTTTATTTTCCTTTTACTGACAATAGTACAGTGGCGCTCATCATTTGTGACTCTTCTTGATGTTTTTTTTGGAAAAGCCACTGGCGTTGTTATCAGCGCCTGTATTGACACCGTGCTGTTGCTGCTTGCTTTCCGCATGATCCTCACCACGGGGCAGCTTAGATGACGCAAGCTCCTTTCGAATAACCTGCATAAAGTTTGACTTAAAGTGATTTACTGCCTTTGTGGAAGCAAGAATTGTTGTGTGTTTACTTCTATTGCTGTTACGAATGCGAACAATGCACTTTGTTGGCAACACATCTTTTGTTTGCTCCCCACTAGAAGCATTTCCATTCCCACAGGCATGCTCTGCAACACTGTCAGCAAGCGCGGGGTCAACAGGGGCGAGCGGTTCGGCAATAGTAAAGTAGTACTGTGATGCCACCTGTGCCGCTTCATCCATAATCAATCTCCCACTATCCTCCGCAGATGACGCGTGGCAAGCAAAGCGCTTCAAAATGACATTCTCTCTTGCAATAACTCCTGCCCATTCTTCTGCCGTAAAAAGGGGCGGCACTGTAACTTTTGCCGACGTCGTTGTTGCGTCAGCAAGTGTCGCCGCAACGTGGCTTGGAACAGTCCGCTCAACGGTCCTCATTAACTGCGCCCCGACGGGCTCGCGGCGCAGCATCGACGCGGCAACAGCGTACTGCTCGCGGAGGTACTCCAGGCCCTCCTCGCCGCTTGGGGCGCTGCCGTCGGCGAGCAGAAGGCCGGCCTCGCGCGCCTGCTGCCACGCAGTCCGCACATATTCCTCCGCCGCCTCTAGTGCCGCGACACGTCGTCGCTCTGATAAACGCCCGCGAAAGGCGCTGTTGTGGGCAATACGCGCCGTCTTGTCCGCCGCTGGTACTCGCGCAAAGCAGCCCTTCAGCAGCACCCACACCGTGCCGCCACGTCTGCTTCGTTGCCGGCGCGCTTTGAACGGTGCCGCACATTGCCCCTTAGTCCTTTCCTTTTTTTTTTCGACATCACCACCTCCCCTGTCCGCGTTCGTGGTTGTGGTGGCAGTCGCACTCGCCTTCTTTTTTGCCTTTGCGGCGTAAGAGACGTTGCGTTGCTCACGACTATTCGCGCGGGCTACGTGAAAAAGCTTGCCCAGCTCTGCCATAAGCACTTTTTCATCCACAAGGCTTCTTGCACCTGCTCTACCCATTTTTTCCCACGACCTCTTTAGTCTCTTTTTTTTTTTTTTTTACTCGTGCGTGATAATTATTCTACTACAAAATAAAATTTAAAAATCTTCTTAAAAACGTTCACCAAACAAATACTCAGATAACAGTAATAACAAACTACCAATAATATACCTGTGTTGAGCAGGCGTATATATATATATATATACGCACTCTTAATTATTTTTTTTTTTACGTTTATTTTATTTACATTAAAAGATTTTTTTTTTTTGCTCTTTTTGATTATACACGTATATATATGCAGTACACAATAATAATAAAATAAATAAATAAATGCACATATATACATATACATATATATATATATATATATATATATATATATATATATGCTTTTTGCTTTTGGTTTCAATTTAAAAAAAAAATTTTTTTTTTTTTGCAGGCCCACACATGCACTCACAGCAAATGTACTTATAGCCATAAAATAAGAAAAAAAAAAATATATATATATATATATGTACTGAAAACCAAAAAAAAAGACTATAGCGTTGAACTAAAAGCAATAAATATAACACAATCCTTACAATTAAATCAGTATAGTGCAGAGTTAAAATTTAAAAAATATATATCATAACCAATATCCAAACGTATTTGTAAAAATAAAAACAAAACATGCAATAAATAAGACCAACAATAAATATAGAAGCAATACATACATAAATATTTACATGTACATTTAACTACCAAAAATCAACTCTGGCCAAATACATATATATGATATTTGGTTATATTCAGATCCTTTGTTTTTTTTTTTTTTTTTCAAAGCTAATAATAATAATATAATAATAATAATAAGTGTGTTTTTTATTTGTTGCTAATTATATATAGATATATATAGGGCGCCTAAAATAAATAAGCAATTTTTAAATATATATATATATATCTATATATATAAATATATAGATAAAGATGATAAATTTACAGCTATGCACCCGCGGCGACACCCCCCCAAAAATATGTGCCAATAGCAAAACTAAAACAAACTCAAAAGCAAAACCAAACAAACAAAAAAAGCTTTTTAATAAACAAATGGTTTAGATATATATCTGGCTTTTGTTTTTGTTTTGATCTTTAAGTTATTTTTTTCAGCAAGAAAAAAAAAATTTGCAAGTAAAAAAAAATTTTTTTGGTAACAAGCAAAAAAGAAAACACACACACAAAAACAACAACAAAAAAAAAAAAGTACAGACCCTTCGATTATTAAAAGTTACACTTTACTTAAACAAACAAAAAAGCATTATAATGATAAGCAATAATACCATTAAAAAAGATTTTGCCTCCTAGTATTATATACATGGATACTTATGTATACATATTTATTGATTTTCCTACAGTCAATTTTCCTTTAATCTCTTAACAATTTTAGTTTTTTCTTTCCTTTTTTTTTTTTTTCTTTCTTCGTCCCCACCCACTCCTTTTTTTTTTTTTTTATATTTTGTTGTTGTTGTTTTTTTTTAATTTTGCTTTTTTTTACCAAAAATAATTTTTAAACAAACAACAACATAATCCACCAACAAAAACCCAAACTACTGTGGCGACATCTAATGAGCATGCAACAACAGTTATAGTATAGCTGGCATTAACAGAATATTTGTCACATTACTTAAGATCACACGCCCGTCATTTTTTCCCCCTTTTAGGGTCACCCCCCCCCCCCACCCACCCCCACCCCCCCCCCGCGCACCTCATTGCAGTGTTTGCCCCCCCTGCAGCAGCAACACCCCACCCAGCGTCGGCACAACTCGGGGGGCACAAACAAATGCATCGACATCAACAACATGTTTCCCCGGAGGGGCACCGGCCCTCCCGCCCCCACACCTCGCCGCAGTGGCCGCGGGCGGCTGCAGCAGCGGGGCCAGTTGCCGCCCGGGCGGGGGTGGCGGGATTTGCATCATCGTCTGCTGCAAAAAGTCCATTGCCGGGTACGGGTGACAGCCGGCAGCACCGTGGGCCCCGCCGTGATTATATGCAAAATAAGGAGCTACCTGGTTTGGGGAAATGAAAACTGACTGAGACACCGCAGCGGTGGTGGTGAATGGTGCAACAGACAGTGGCATGGACAGTCGCTGAACATATGGCACAAGTGAATGAATAAAATTGCACGAAGCCCCAAGGTTGCACATCTTATTAAACTGAAAATGGGCACAGTGACGTGCTTTAACGTTTATGTTGTTAAAATCGCCACCGCTTGCAATGTCACTGCCGTCTGAAAAAACTCCATTATCTCCAACCTTTCCCTTTGTTGGTTGTACAAGAGCGCTGTATATATTAGATGCGCCAAACGTACGCAAAATGAACTCTGACGGAATAAGTTGCGGTAAGCTGGTATTCTGATTTGGCGGATGCACACGAAAAATAACACCAGGTTGTATAGTCTCATAGCCGTGTTTGTTTTTTCCTCCACGCAGCATCTCCTGTGGCATCTCACGCCCCTCTACTACAGCAGTGGTTATAACATTTTCGTTAATGTGAACAAATGTAGAAGGCGGCACATACCGCGCATGAATATATTGACACATTGAGCCTTGAGAACAGCGCTTGTTCAAATAGCGTTTGCATAACTGAAAACGACAACGCGATTGCGCCCCACGATTTTCTGTCATTTTCAAATACTCCACTGCACCGCGTGTCGCCACAACATTTGTGCTTTCAATCAAGTAGTGCTGCTGAAGTTCGGCGTCATAAACTGAAAAGGTTTGCCCGGCAAAACACATCACCTCTTCGCGTGGACTCTCCAGCATCTTCTGCTCCACAGCACGCCAGAGAGAAGAGGAAGACTCAGTTCCTTGCTGAGGTAAGGCATGTTGTTGACCATTTATAACATTTTCGTTTGCTAGTTTAGTCGACACAGTTAACGTTGAAAAGCCACACGCTCCAGTACCACAGGACTCAGTATCGTCAACAGTGTTACTCTTTCTCGCCGCTACTTGACTATCTGATGCGAGAAAGCACTCACCACTTTGTTGTTCTTTTACTGCAATTTCTAACCCCCCGTTTGATAAAAACACCGCATTTGCCTCGTTTGGAGTTAATGTTTTGTTATGTGCTTCATCCTCGTTTATATCATTATCCATGCAAAAAAAAACAGCTTTATCATCACTCCCACAATTTTGATCATCGTTTTTCAATTCAGATGTTGAGTTCCGCATCTGTGTTAAACAAGGAAAACAAGAAGTAACACCATTAGATTCATCAAAATATAATGTCGGTTGCTGCGACACAGTGTTACCAGCCGCAGCACTATTACCAATATTATCATCACTATTGTTATTATCAGTAGTAGCGTTATTATTGTGGGGGAAAAAGCCAGAAGGCTGCATAGAAAACGTCGTATTATCGCTGAGAGACTGATGAAATGAAATGCTTTCAAAGTCACAATTGCAAAACAAGCGCGAACTTTGGTGGTCCGCGAACTCCATTTGTTGTAACGCACCGTATGCAGAAAGTCGTGGAGACATAATTAAATCATGCGTGGCATCAAAACTACCATTCAGCAATGAAGAAGATATAGCGGAATGCATAGAATGACTGCGCTGGTATGAACCAGAAACGCGCCGAGATATCAACGCATCGTTATATTGTGCGACTCCTTGTAAACTTGAAAGTGAGTTTGACATTGCGCGTCTAGTACGACCTTTTCTATTCTCTTCCTTATTCCGCAATTCATGGCACATTTTTGTGCCATGCAAACCATCAATCTGCCGATTAGGCAACAAATTCTCAGAAAAGCATGGTTTGCTAAATGAAAAGTGCCGTTGGCAAGGCTTCTTAACCTCGCCCTTCAGCGGAAGCTCTGGAAGCAGTTGTTCGCTGGTCCCCATAAATGCAGGTGACTTTGATTGACAAAACGGCTCTTCTTCCTCATGTAGCATCTGTATAGAGCTGTCGCTGAATGTGCACGAGTGACACATCCCACGACAGGCATCGATGCAGGCAGTAGCAGCGGCTGCTGCGGTGGTGATATTTTTTTGACAAGCGGCATTGTGTCCGCTCGCGTTCATGGAGCCGCGTGTGCGCACATTCACCAAAGGCACGTCGTTCTTTTGAGTGGCCAATAAAAAATCCGCCTGAGCCGCGTGCGCCAGAGGATCCGCGGGGCTGCCGCTGCTGTCGCCCGAGCGCCGCCGCGCCTGCAAAAACTGATGGTTTTTTGTGTTGGGGAACTCAGCGATAGACGATGCTGTTGATCTCTTGTACGGGTCGTGACGCCACTGCGTCGGGGACGCTAAAACCTCAACTGGTGAATTCACAAAATTTGAAAGCTTCGCATCAACTGTGGTGTTATCCCGCCACCTGCCGCGCAGTGTTGGGCTGCTGCTCATGCTCTGGTCCTTGTCGCTCATGCTAATAATTTTGTCGTTGCCCGGCTCGGCGGTGAGTCCATCCCTTGTATTTAGGCTCAACAACGCCGCATGCCTCCCCACAGTCGTCCCTGTCTCGTTCCCAGGGCAGTCAGAAACACACTCAGGGCGATGTGTTAAATTTACAACTTCTGTCGTATGACTTTCTCGCGTGCCAAGCACCGTTTCAGAGTTCCAATTTTGGCCTTCTTTTTCTTTCTTTTCGGAAAAATCACGTTTTTTGTTGGTGCCGCACCCCACCTCCTCCGCCCCAAGTGTGTTGCCAGTCACACCTCCAACAACTGTGGCACAACTCTCCATTATTTGCCAAGTAAATAAAAACTAAAAACAACAACAACAAAAAAAATATATATATGTATATATTTATTTATTTATTTTATTTATATTATTTATAATGTTACTATTATTATTATTACTATTATATATATATATATATATATATATATATATATATATATATATGTATATGTATATATATATTATTTTTATAGGTTTTTCTCCTCCCCCTCCCCTCCACCACCCTTTTTTGTTGTTATTGTTATTACCTTGTTCAATTTAGCGGTTGTTTGCTTTTCTTTTGCTTGTTTGATTTTGCTGCTATCACTGTAACTTTCTCTCCCCCTTTGTTCTTGCTACTGTTTTATTTTACTTTATTTTTTTTTTCTCTCAACCCTTCCGTCTTTATTTTCGTTTTTTATTCCCAGACGCACAGACACAAAAAACGTATATATATATATATATTCAAAAACCAAAACTAAAAGCAAATAATAATAGTAAAATAATCTCTTTTGTTGTGTTTGTTGTTATTGTTTTTTTTTTTTTTTTTTTTTAATTTCGTTTTTTTTTTTTTTTTTTTTTTTTTTTTTTTTTTTTTTTTTTTTTTTTTTTTTTTTTTTTTTTTTTTTTTTTCTTTTGTTGTATGTATATATATATATATATATTATTAATTATTATTAAAGCTAAGTTGTTCAAAACTAATAACGATGTATAAATATACACTAAAATGTGTATAAAATAAATTTAATATTATATAAAAGAGGTTAATTACCCTCTTCTTTTCCTTTTCCCTTATATTTAATATTATTATATATCTATGTGTATTCCTCTCCTTTAACAACAAAAATAAATAACAAACAAGTCAAAAGCTCCAAACCCTTAAAAATAAGACTAAAACACAAACAAAATAATAATAATCATAACTATACATAGACAAATAAATATGGATACATAACAATAGATTATATATATATATATATATATATATATATATATATTAATATAATATTTTCATTTAGTTATATTCACTAGTGCAAAACACAAAAAAAAAAAAAGCTGACTGTGTTGATTATATAACAACGATAGCTCACATTCGCGCAAAAACAACATATATACGTACATATACATATAGATATATTATGTGGCAATAACATTTTTACATGACAACAAGAAAAAAAAAAAAAAAAAAAAACGTGCCAACAGGCAAAAAATTATTTAAATTTTTATTTTTTACTTGTATTAGTTCAAAAACTCTCTTCTAGCAAAACATAATTTAAAGCAAAAAAAAAAAAAAAAAAAAAAGCGTCCCTATATATTTGTATTATAAACAACGACCCTCAAGTAATTTTTTGACACAAATTTTAAACGAATTACCCTTAATTTGTCTTAATACACACAGCCACTCATACGTACAGATATATCCATATACATTTTACAAAAAGTAATAAAAATAAAAAAACCAAAAATAACAATTTAATAAAACTTGACAGTATAATAACAACCACATAATCCAAATATATATATATATATATATATATATATATATATATATATATATATTTGAATAACTGCATCAAATATAACAAAAACCAAAATAATAAAATCTGCTCACATATTCTCGTTTTTGCCTTCACTCCATATCAAACTCTCCTCATACCCAAAACTAATATAAAAATGTAAATATATATACATAGATATATATATATTCCTTTGTTGTTTTTTTTGTTTTTGTTTTTGTTTTTGTCTTTGTTTTTAACTTTTCTTTCACATTACATGTTGCGCTCCTTCGCCCTTTGCAAAATATAACAAAATTTATTCTTCATTTGTGCGGAAAAACGCTGTTCTTTTTGCAACGCTACAACAAAACCCGCAACCTCCTCCTCCCCAACGACCGGCTGTATCATCGTGTAAAGAACTTCACATAATAACGAGTTGTTGTGTCCCATGCGATCCATCAACGCCTTCAGAAGTAAACCCGCCTCACCAATCAAAAAGAAATTCTTTGCGTCCTTTAAATCAAATGTGGGAAGTGTAAAGCGCACAAAAATTGCGGGTATGACATATTGGAGTATAAACATAAACCACCTCGCGGTGCTCGTATCAGCACAACCACAATCATTGATATTACTATTAACAGCAGTAGTAGCGGCAGTGTTAATACCAGCGTTACTAGTGGCGCCATCCGCATCACCAAGACGGCGTTGACTGTCAGTAACAACTTTGTTCCCGCCATAATGAAAACTACTGTTGTTAGCAACATCTCCACTACACCCACAAATGCCACTTGATTTGTTCCCATCACCTCCGCCCCACTGCGCAAAAACACTGCTTTCCCAGTCGGTGGTAGTTACTTTCGTCATAATCTGCAGTGCCAGTTTGGGCAGCTCAGTCTCGCTGGGCAGATTAATTGACTCCAACAACCGCGAGAGCAGAATTGTGAGTTCCGACGGCGGCAGTGACATGACAACAGCAACACAGCCGGCCTGCACTGCACAGTACAAAACACTAAAGAGCTGTCTATGTGCCTCTCGCCCTTCGCGAGTGTTCTCGGACACCACACCACCATCGTCTGTCTGCACTGATAACTCCCCAACGCTCGCGACTTTCCGCATAACAAGCGGCAAAACGTTTGAAAGCACCGCAGCCACCCGAGAACCGCCGCGGTTAATAAACTGCTGAAGCAGGCGGAGGAGTTTTGTCAATTCAGGGATCGTCTCCATCCACGCCAGCCAGTTGGTGAGATATGTTGGGAAGTACACCTCCATGGACTCAAGTGGCAAAATGTGCACCATCTGCGTAAAGTACTGCGCAGCCCGCTCCCGCACACACGGCGACAAATACCACGCACAAAACACGTCAATGACGTCGCGCGTTATGTTGTGAAACTTCTCAGCCAAAATTCCATCCGCAAAAAAAAAACCATTGCCACCAGTCCCATTGTAATTGCCGTTACCACCGTTGCTACTGCTGCCAGTACCCCGCAACCCTTTAGCTAATGCACTCAAAAACGAAATCGTGTCAGCCACTGCTTCAGAGGACGCAGAATAGCCTACAGCGTGGAGGGTGTCTCTATGGGCCAACGCAGTCGACGAGAAAGACGGGGACGGCGACAAGGACGACACCTGCCGGAGACATTGAACCACCGACTCCGTTATCTGGGTAATCACCGCCTGATCGTCGGTCGCCTTAGAAGAAACAAAAGCAACACTGAAAATACTGCCAACCGCCTCGTATAACTCGCAAAGATCGCATGGAAGCAATAAATTAGATGAAAAAATGGCATGTAGTGCATTCACAATGCTTTCCTTGTGTGGCAGAAGCTGGCGCTTCAATAACTGCGCCATATGTCCAAAAAGATAACAAATACGCGCGCGAACCCGGTGATGTCCATTTGTGACACCATTGTGTGACAAAAGAAACCGCTGCAACATTAGCGGAATGTATTCCTTGTGATAAATAAAGAACACATGGTGTCGGTCCAAGACCTCAAAGTAACTAAGATGTACCACAGCACATTGACAGCACGCAATATGTTCGGAGGACAACACTGCCACCAAAAGCTCTAAAAACTCATCACCCATAACTTTTAGTTTATCCATTCTAAAGGATTCACCAATTTCGTACAAATAACGCAATGCAGCCTCAATTTCATCCGCATTTATAACAACAGTGCTGCACTTATTTACACCACAACCAACATTTTCCGCACACTCTTGTCCTTGCTGGTACTCGCAGTGTCCATGTCTTTTTATCGTTCCACTATGGCAACCAAGCGCAGTTTGCTCTTCCTTCTCCTTTTCCGTGGTGGTTGCAATGTGGCTAATCACCGCTTTAAGATGCTGGTAAACAATTGAAGGGTAACGCGCAAAAATCAACCGAATGAGGTTATAAGATTGTTTGCGCTTGTTTATGATATCCTCTAGCCAAATTTTATCTTCATCTTCAACAAGATCAAATATACGAGTGTGTTCGTATAGTGTGAGCAGCAGCTGTGTAGCCTGCTCTTCACGCAACGCTGTAGACTTTGCATACATCTGTACAAAGGGAAAAATAATACTACTCACATCGTTATCGTTAATACCTAACAATCTTAGCAAGTAGATAAAAATTGTATCAAGAGCCAGACATACATCTTTTAGTAAATCGCATGATAAGCACCCGTCCTCCAGCCGTATCAATGACCCTTCTTTTCCACAACTCTGAATATTTTTATGTACAAAATGGTTACCGTTTTTACTATTATTATTATTATTATTATTGCCAGGGCTATTGTTGCAAAACCTTCCAAAAAAAACAACAACATCACCACTACCACTGGTATTCTTATCGTTAGAGCCGACTTCATGGTAGTATACCCGTGGTTTATTGTTACTAATATCAATACTAGTACTACTACTACTACTATTATTATTATTATTATTGCTGCTATTGTTATTGTTGTTGCTTACTCCCCCCATTATTTCCGCCGCTGCTGACAAATGTTCATAAAGAGCAAAATACTGCTCGGCAACCGCCCGAGTAAGTCTAGCCACAACCTCAAGAAAGTTCAAATCCTCGTCTGTGATTGGCGGCACCTGCAGCAGACCCATAATACGCGGGAGAGCGTCAACAATGTCCAATGCGCACAATGACTCAAACTTAACTGCCGGCAACTGTTTTTTTTCCACAAGACTGAAAATGCACTCGCATGCCGCGCTGCGTAAAGAAGGGACGGTGAGAAAAAAGTAAAGTAAATTTATCCACTCCCCCGTCATAAACAGCGCAATGTCGATCCACTCAATGTACGTCTGCAAAACTCGAAGGCAGATGTTGGCAATCTCCGGGGCGCGGACGCGACACTCGCACAGTATGACGTACCACGTGGCAACAGCGCGCGGGATGACATGTTCCCGCATCGTGTCCTTCAGCTCCATGTCCCGCGCGCGCAGCTCCCTGCATCGATCGACCCGCTCCCGCACAGACACAACCCGCTCGTCAATGTACTCAAACAGCCGCAGCAAATACACGGTCACGGCATCACTCACATGCGGCAGCGTTTCGCGAAGAGCAAAAAGCTGAAAGATATCTTTAAAAAAAGAACGCCAACGCGATGGAAAAAACTCCTGAAGCCCAACAACCATTATCTGCGCATGTTTGTTGGCAAGAAAGTCTGTTGTCTGTCGCTGCACAGTAGAAGAAAAAAAATACCTATATATAAATAAAAAAAGTACGCGGTAAAGCTCCTCAGCCTGCGTGTCGGTTACTGTGCGTGCAAGGTAGGGCAGATGATGCATAATTGTGTTGAATGCCCAAAAACAGCGCAAGTCATGAACAGGTTCATTATTGATGATGTGGAATGACAAACAAAGACCATCCGCGGTGTCGCGCAGCGTCATAAGATACTGTTCAGCCTCTAACCGCTCTTGCTGCGTCACTCCAGGAATATACATGTGTGTTAACTCCATTGCACGCGTAAAGTAGTTTGTTGACGACAACTGTGAGATGTTTTCTTGCATTATAATGATAAAAGCTAATATTTCTAATTCTATTCTTATTTCTTCTTGGCTCCTTTTTTTCTTCGTTTTTTTTTTTTTTTTTGTTTTTGTTTTTTGTTTTTTTGTTTTTGTTTTTTTTAAATAGACAAAGTACTATTATTATTATTATTATTATTAGCAGTAGGAGTGCTATTTTATTTTATTTTTTTTTTTTAATGAAAAGATGTTGCTTTATTTTGTTTTTATCTTTTGATTGTTGCTGTTTTTTATGTGTGAATAACTCTTTTTGCCTTTTCCCACTCTTCTTTTCTTTGGCTTGATTGTAAATATATATTTATTTATATTGATATATAAGTATATATATGTATATAGGTAGATATGTATGGTCTGTGGGTATATGTGTGTATCCAGTTTCTGGCAAAAAAACAAGCAAAGGTAATTGGCCCACCAAAAAAAAACAAAAAAAAAAAAAATGTATGCCTAAAAATATCTTTTGTCATTTTCCCCGACTTTTTCCCCCAAATTAACAATCAGCAAACAAACGCTTAAGCACTTTTTCAAGAGTAAGTAAAATTTAAGCTGCCTGATAATAACAAATAATAATAATAATAATAATAATAATAATTCATTTATTTCACCATCATAAATACATACATATAAATAAATAAATGTATTTATTTATATGTATGTATATATCTTTAAAATCACAGCCAGGGCGACCACCCAACGTACATCTGGGCAAGTAACTCGGTATTCTGCGCCGTCTGCAGGAGTTTCTGCACATGCGTCGACACGCTAAGGAGCTCACCAGCCTCGTAGCCCTGAATTTTCTCTGCGACGTGCGACAGCGTCCGCTCGGCATCGGCGTATGTTGGCCTCCCACGACTGACGCCAAAGTCCTGCTGCCGCGGCGTCGCCCTCCCAGCCAACTCGCGGCTCTCACTTCTCTCCACTCCCCTTTCCCGCGGCGAAGGGACGGTGACGGCCCATCGTGCTAGTGGGTCGTGGGCGCAGGCCTCAAGGACGGTCATGAGCAGCTCCCTACGCCCCCGCAGCACCCGCAGTGTCCCCTCGCAGTCGTGACGAAACGGCCCATCAGTCCCCTGCACACCAAAGCCGTCCACAATGTTGCGCGTCAAACGAAACGGAACAAGCTCCGGCACAGGGAGCAGCCTCCCCTGATCAAACGCAAAACCGAGATCTATGTGCACCAGCTCAGCGCTCCGCGTGTGAAGCAAAAGATTGTTGCAGTGGCGATCGCCAAGTCCAACAATGTACCCAAGAATACTTGAAGCCGCCACACTGCGCGTGAAAGCCTCACGTCGCTCCAGCCACTCCTGTGAAGTAAAAAACTGCTCAAAAAAAAAGTAATGAAGAGCGGGACTAAACTCCGCATAAAGCTCCAACAACACAGTGTGCTTCTCCGCCTTGCTTGCAGCATGCAATCGCGCTCGACAGTCTAGAGTAGTAGGTTCACCAGGAAAATAACGCTCATGAGCACCGATACGAAGACGTCGTTTGCCCTCAGCAGCACCACTACTGCTGGTGTCACCATTAATATACTGGCCGAGCGGAACGGTGCCATTCACCCACTCAATAACACCAACCGTCGGAGCAAGAGGCACAACACCGTAAGTGAAAATGTGCAGTCGACGTGTCTCTTGTTCCTTTGCAAGTAGCTCGTTTGAAAGACAAAAAACTTGCTCAATAAGGCTGTCTTGCCTCAGGTCGTCCTCTGACTTTAGTAGCTCTTGCACAATACGACCATTGCTTAAAACACATCTCAATGCCTTTGGAAGATTAATTCCACCAGGTGTAGTAAACGTCATTTCATACCGTACAATCCGTGGCACCTGCTGTAGCAGCAAATGCAAAGGCACAGAGGAGGTTAAAGAGAATGCAGGAAGTGTTAAAGTTGGCGGAGGAATTGCAAGATCCCGCATTTCCTTCTCAGTTATCATAAAATAATGTGGAATGCGATAAATCGATCTAGAGCTATTATGAACTCGATAAAATGCAAGTTGAATGTATGCAGATGACAACCGTTCTGCTTGGCATACAATACGCTGCCGCAAAGTGGCGTCTTTGCAAAAACCATCAGTGCCCTTTTCACTAACATCTTTCAAAGCACAAATAATATGGCGAGCTATGGCCACCTTCTTTTCATCTACCACATGTAACCCCCCTTTGACGCCACCACCAGCACATCCTGACTTTGAACCAAAATTATGGCCATTTGTGAGAGCAAGCAAAGGCCAAACGGCATGTAACGGTGCCTCCATGGCAATAGAAAAAACAAGTTTTTCAAGATTTTTATTATCGACAGATGTGCCAAGCTGGGCAACAAGCTGCGAAAACAAAGGCAGAAATTTGTGCGGCGGTATGCCTTTCATTGCTTTTTTTATAACACCAGAGGTTGCAAGAAGAGCGGATGACGCATTTCTCAGATGGTGTTCACCAAGCTCCTCATCCTGCTGAAGCCACAACGATATAAAGGCAAAAACAGCAAAAAGATCGTCAGAGTCTGCAGGCCCACTGCGCTCTAAAAAGCGCGCGTATGCATTAAGCGCGCTACGACGATACAATGCGTACGTTTCGGCCTCCCTATGCCACTCGTCCTCCTCCCGTAGTGTCTCTGCGGCAAGTGTACGAATGCGATGTCGCAGAATTTTGTTTTCCGCCTCGCTAAGGTTACCGGCTGCTTGTCGCTGCTGCTGCTGATGCTCCAACTCTGCGCGTGTGTTGATTGAAGCCTCGATGCTGCTGCGTAGTTTACGGTATTCCTCAGTGTGCAAGCGAGTCGCTATATCACGAACCAAAGTGTGACACAACCGAGCAAGCTGTAGACAACAAACACCGGTTTTGTCATTCTTCACAGATAGCAAAAGACATGGGTCTCGCACAAGTTGTGAAAGTGGAACCAGTCGCGCCTCCTTCGCCCACAAAACAAGTTGATGCACAATAGCCGGCATCTGCACTGCGTCTGCTGGAATAGGAAAAAGAAAACCTCCTTGCTGAACATTTTTTTTAGATGAGGCTGTCTCAACGTTTTGCAAAATTGCAATTGCGCGGTGTGGGTGGCCGCTAACAAATTCTGCACGTGCTTGTAGCAAAGCAAGAAACGCCATTACTGGCAGGTCCAAAGGTACGGCCATATTGCAACATGTGGTGGAGCCCTTCAAAACACTGTCGTTACCGCAGGCTCCCAGAAGGTGTTCCTTCATTTCAGCATAGGCAGAAAGCCACTGGCGCACAAGTAGTGGTTTGTTACTACGCAACGCGCGCTCACTACTGACTTTTAAATGAGACAGCCACCATTGCGGCTGGCGGTAAACAACGCAAAGCCTCTGGTGTACGCTGTCCATAAACTCCAGTTCCCGGTAAGGCGCGTGAACGTACTCCAACGACGCATGAACCCAGGGTGGTGACACCTGCTGCTCACGTTGCGGCATTAAAGAAGCAGAAGGGGAAAGAGAGGCAGAAGAGCAACGCATAAAGCAATCACTAGCTTCCTCAATGTTGTGCAACACTTCCGCGTGCAACATTGTGCAAAACCAGTTCGTTGCGTCGATCCGCGACGCCAGCCGCATCTGAGCCTGCGCTGTCCACCGCCGCACGTCGTGGTGCTCCCCACGATGTGCAGAGCGCAAGGCAAAAAATACAGCCTCATCCACCGACACAAAAGATGGCAACGACAGTCCATGATGATGATGAAAGCATTCATGCTGCTTTTCATCCTCCAAAAAAGCCGCATCCCACCGACCAAGACGCCAAAGAGCCGAGGCAAATACCGCACGTAATTGTGCCTTTTCTTCCTCTTCTTCCTCCTCTCTTCCCTCTTTTTCTTTGTTTTTTTCCTTGCTATTGTTCGTAACAGATAAAAAAGACGTGGAATTTGTCTGTTTCAACGCCGGCGCAAGCACTTGCAGCGCCGTGTCAAAAGCACCCAACTGCATCAGTGCGTGCGCTCTTTCAACCAATCTTCTGCACCTAGACATCTTAAAGCAACTTTTATGAGACTCTGTCCTGTCATCAGAGCTACTGACAGAAGCAGAAAAAGAGGTTCTATTCCCCAAAGCATCTGCGTCGTCAAGAGTATCAAGTAACAAAAGAACCGAGTGCCAATTACCGCGGCTTTTCTCACGCTCAAAAAGTCTCATAGGGTGGTTCATAAAAAATTTCTCTTCCATTGGGCTGCTGTAGCCATCGGCATAACCTTCTCTATCGGTTGAAAAAGGCAATGCACTGCAGTTGTCAAAAACACACGTGGTATTTTTGCCGTCACTGCCATTACCAAAATCGCGAAAACGCAACAGAGCCTCCGCATCAACACGAATCGCCTGCACTGACGCGCGGTACGTCAACAGCCGCTGCGCCATCTCCGCCTGAGCCTCGTCCCCACGCAGCTGGCGCCCCCCACGTCTGCCATCAGCCGACTGATTGCACCCCTCACTGAAAGGCTTTCCCTGCATAGAGGGAAAAAGCGCGGAAAACTTTGGTTGGCCAACAACGGCCATCGCAGCTGACGGGATGCCCTTGCGCCGGCCAAGCAATGACTCACCACTAATTTCCGCAAAGATCAGCGCAAGATGTGGCTCATGGCACTCCACAGCTGCGGACGCAAGAACAAGTGGGTCAATGTCTGACAACCAATAAGACTCCCGCATATCAGAAAGCAGTGGAAATTTGCCGTACTCGCTGTTTACAAAAAATGGAAAAGAAAGCGATACCTCTGCCGTTTCAAGCTCTGATGGCGACATGCGTGCAAGCGAATGACTCTCTTGACCCTCAAAACAAACACCGTAGCTGCGGACAACCGTCATAAGCGCAGAATGACACACATGAAGCGTACGCAAAAAAAGACGAGCTGTGCGGCAAAAACATGATGCTTGAGAAAAAAGATATTTCTCCAACAGTTGCGACCACGCCCGACGTTGAGCCCGTTGTGTCTCGCTCTCTTTTAGCAACATTGCGTGAAGAAAGACAACAGGAAGAAAACTCTCCATAAACAATAATAGACTGCCGCTCTTGTCAACCAAAGGTTGTAAGAGCAAAGAACGGAGAACAACGGCAAGTGTACAAAACCGATAGTGTAGGTTGTAATGTCTGACAATTGCAATAGTAAAAAAACGCAAAAAACGTGACTCATCCCCGTGCACAAACAATGCCTCCCACACGGCATCACTAAGCAAAGACAACACATCCAAAGCCGCTGCATCTGTTGACGTCATACCCACAGATACAGAGACACCAACAAGACAACGGCGAAATGCGTTAATGTCCTCAAGCCGAACAGACGCAGCCGGATTAAAGCACTCATCGCCCTCATCCACGCCATTGTTACTATCACTACAGCCGTTATTTTTGTCATTCTCATGCTGGTTGTTTACAAAATCCATCATTTTCGCCTCCTCTGCCCTAAAAAGTTCCAGTGTGCGTTTGATGATGGAACCATCATCGCCACAACCGCTGCGAATACCAACAGTACTGTTGCTAGACGCAAGAACATGCTGTCCAGTAGAAATCTCTCCTCTGCCCGCAAAATCACCCACACCGCCACTTGCTTCACCGTTACAATTATTTGCGGTACTGCCGCAAATCCATCCACGAAGTGTTGTAGAAGCAATATGAGCAACGTATGCATCTGCGTCAAATGAAAGACGATATAACTGCTCGATGTGTTGACGATACATACGATGCAAGACCTCATCAAAGGGTAGCCTTTGTAGCATCTCCTGAACTGCCCCTGTGGGGTAAAAAAGCGCATCTACGTGGCTTTCAGCGCCGGCCTCAATAAAACACCAACACAGTGAGCGCAGCAGGCAAAAAGCATTTAGTTGCACTCCATAATTTGTCCCCTGCAAAGCTACCAATGCCATGTTGAGCATAATCAACCCTGCTGACGCCGTTCCAGTTGTTTCTTTTGTAGCAAAAGCCGTATTTGCAGTGTTGTTGCCCCCGGTTGCGATTGTTGATTCAAAAAAATGTGGTGTTATTACTATGCGCCCAGTCACACCAAGAATGTCATCCATGCATATCAGTGCCAAAAGGTGTTGCATTACACGACAACACGTCTCATACGTTCTTTGAACTACGTTAGCAACATAATTCTCTCGGGTTAGCACACATACATTCAGTGATAAAGGTTGGCTTCCCTGCGCACATTGTTGAATATACATTCTGATAATTGTAACAAACGCAACGCGGTTGCGATCCACTGCAGCAGCAACATCAGAGTAAAAAGAAGACGCCGGGGCTCCTGCTACAAAAACTGTGCTTTGCAATAACGGCAGCATTTCCTCTACACGCCGTATAATCTCACTTGTACCAGCCAAAAAATCCTTACTATCACCATTGCAATTAGTGCTTCTCTCCTGCTGAAACGTTTTAGTTTTCTCATCACTTCTTAGTTCCTCTGCTTCTTGTTCATCAGAATCATCAATAAACGCAACCGCCTCCTTACTTCTCCCCACAGTCCCCGTCTTCTCACCTCTTTTTTTATGACTTTCCCTCTCCTGATCAACTGACCCCAAAGTAGACCTCGCGTGTTTAAGCTGCCAATCACGCCTCTGCAGCAGTTTGTCAGAACGGCATATAGCGGCCCATGTCGCAGCAACAACGCGCGAGTCCTCCACAAGACTCAGCATAATTGTTGAAAGAAAGACCTTATCCGCAACGACAACTCTTTCAAAAGAGAGTGATGGTAGTGATAATTGTAACGGCGACGTTCGCGATGATGATAACGAAGATGTAACTGCTGTCCACACATACAGCAAAACGCCACACACTCGTGGTCGAGCGTCAACACATGTCATAAGGATGTTCCCGCAAAGTCGTAGTATGGTGTGCAAGACGTGGGGCAGCCGTTGCAACGTTTCCCGACGCCACCAGCGCCGCACAATATGCTCAAAAAAGATAGCAAGCACCCGACGCCGCGACCCGCGATGCACATAACTCGTTAGGGCAACATACAATCTATGTAGCAAAACGTACGCATGATCCCCAGCGTCGCTCTCAAAAAAAGCGTCAACCGACGACGTTACACAAAACTGGGAGTAAGAACTATCGGCAATAGCCGACGTAAAAAGACTCTCGCAAAGCATGGACGCCGCTCCGTGGAGGTCTTGCAGACGCACAGTAGGCGCCATGACACCTGCAAGATCCACAAAACGACACAATATGGCGTCAGCGTAATGTCGCAAAAAAACAATATATTTTGACGAAAGCGTCGTGCGCAACCATTCCAGAGCAACATTGGCGGCATCAGCAACATCATTCAGCTGTGGCAACAATACCTGATGATCCCCCCTCTCCTTTGCCTCACGGCACTTTTGTAGTGCTGCAAAAACAAAAAGGCGCGCCATTACATCAGGAAAATATGCCACAATGCACTCCAACAGCATTTCTTTTCTGCATTCGTGCTTCGAAAATGAAGCATTAGCGCTACGATAATGACACTCTGCCAGACGCCAAAGTAGATCATTGGGCTGCAAAAAAACGGACGTCTCCCACGTCTCGTCCTCTTTTTCCGCATAGCTGCCACGACGTGCGCTGCACAACAGCGCCAGTGGAAGCAATGTCGGCATAAGCTCCTCCCACATCTGCTGCGTCTTCGTGAAACCAAGACAGGCAACAGGAAACGCTTCTATTTGATGACCTAGTCGCCAAAGCCAATCAAACAATAATCGCTCTCGGTGGTAGTGACAAAGCTGCTGGGCGTTAATTACAATTCTCTCACCCAAGAGAATAACTGCAGCGGTGGATGCGCCACCAACAGTCCCACCATCGTCGGAAAGTCGTGCATGCCCAGCGATCAGCCCAAGACACTCAAGAACAAGACCCTTGTGAGCAAAACCACGTGTAGCCCAGCACTCCAACAGTGTACAAATGATATCCGCCTCCATCATTGGTACCGCCATTGCCGCCTCGCCAAGAGCGCGCATACTTGTCGCACAGTGCGTTGTGCTCATCGACGCAATACCTTCTCGCGCGCGGTAAAGCAACTCCTGCAAAACAAGATAGGCACTGCGTGAAAACCGGCTAAACAACCAGCGCACATGAAATGCTGTGTGTCGCCGCACGACATATGCAGTCTTTGTTGAAAGAAAGGAAAAAAGATACTTTCCCAATTTCTCTGCCACAGGAGCATCACAGCAAAACAGCAGACCGCAAATGCCCGACAACACAGCACATTGCAGCTTCGGAGTCACCACCGGCATATCGCTCCGTGATACATCAACTAGCTGATCCACAAACATCTCCAAAAGCCGGCCCTCTTCAGGCATAAATACAGCATTGTTGCTTAGCGACTTTTTATTAGTTCGTCCTTTTCTATTTTGCCTTGCAGCACTATCGCCTGTTGCTAACTGCTTCATCTTGTAAACACATGCAAAGCCGTTGTCTTTGTTTCCTTCGCATCCATCAACAACAGCGTTGAAATTTTCCCCCTTTTCCCCTTGTTCTTCAAAAAACATGGCGTCAACTCGCAAATCAGCATTACTCTCTTCTTCCTCGCTACAATAACCTTCGCCTTCGCTTTCCGC
Organism: Trypanosoma caninum; assembly: GCA_036321205.1. NCBI lineage: Eukaryota > Euglenozoa > Kinetoplastea > Trypanosomatida > Trypanosomatidae > Trypanosoma > Trypanosoma caninum. The sequence goes on along the minus strand of JAWVMR010000076.1, from coordinate 46,925 downwards.
ATGATCAACAGCAAAAGAAGAAACCAGCGCATGGTGTGAAGGAGCATAGTAACCAAATGATAAAAAAATGCTCTCTGCCAAGCCGTGGCGGTAACGCGCAAAAAGAGTTTCAAGCAGCTGACGTAATGCTAAGCGAGCATGTGCGTCGTCACAGGTCAAATGGAGTGTCCTCAGCAAGTTCACTATGCTATCAATAACGGAAAGCGAAAAAGGAAGAAAGGGGTTCAGTTTTAGCACGTCATGTGTATTAGTACAGCCACCAGCTACGCTTTGATGCATCACTACACTATTAGAACCAGTCAAAAAATCCTTTGCTGGAATAAGACCATCTTTCTCAAGTATGCCAAAAAGAACGGTTGCCACACGTGCTGGACTAACAAGCGGGTCATTTGATGCTGCTAAAACACGTGTGCGGCGCACAATAGTAAAAATAACTCCAAGAAGGCTGCAACTTAATCGTATTGTCATCTGAGCCAAAGCCACCGCTTCTGCAGAGTTCACACCTGTAGGTGGCCACAACGAAATCTTTGCAATCCCCTCTTCCAGCGCACGTCGGCAAACAACACCAGCAAACGACAACACAACCTGTCTAGGTTCCCATAATGCAAAAGAGCGCGACAAGAAAACAGTGCCAACGTCATTAAAAAACACTAATAATGCACGGAGCACCACACGCTCGTGTACAAAACTACCACGCAAAAGACGAGTTGCTAGATGGCGACAAAGCCACATCACGGCATAGTACAGTTGCCCATCCCTCGACAGGCGTCGAAAAACCGACGAGGGGTTATCAAACAACTGTGCCTGTGGCAGATTGGACAATATGCAAAGGTCATCCTCATCAACACCACTGTCTTTTCTTTTTCTTTCATGGTCATCAACCTCACCAGTCTCATTGTTCTGGCATTGACTAGTCTGAGGAAGTTGCCAAATTCCCAGTCTAAACAGACGTAACAGTAAGTGCAAAAGCTGGATGGAATGTATGCAAATCATTCGATGAGTGCTTGCAACAGTTTCCTCGTCCGCCCCCTGCTGCTCCTGCTGTTTTTGTTGCAAACCAGACCCACCAGACGCGGTTGCCACAATTTTTATGCGCTCTGCCAACTCTCCAACAACCCGCGTAACCTCCGCAGCAACTGTTTCCACCACACAAAATGGGACGTCACCCCTGCGCAGACGCCCTGGGAGCATATCAAACTCCTCACCGTCCCCGTCGCCAAAAAAACCAACAGCTGGCACTGTCACCGCCTTTGTGTCCGCTCTAGTAAATGGCGATGATGAGGATGCAAGAAACTCATGCAATAGCAGCCAGTGACCTTCCGCCGCATCACACACCGCCGTAGGAACGTGTTTTTGTGGAGCAAGAAACTCCGCCTCCATAGCACTGCGTGAGCGAGCAAAAAATAACTTCATTTTTTGTAAAGAGGCAGCAGCTTTACTGCCGCCACAATGAGAGAAAGGGGTGGCGCTTTTTGAAGCAACTGCGACACCTTTTTCAGCAGCGAGCAAACGGTGCTGGCACAACTCGGCCTTTGTTGCTAAAAGAGAAACAGCAACCACATAGTCCTCGACACAACGCAACGTTTGAAAAAACACAGCTGCAGAAGAAAATGCGGAGGCAGCAGCAGCCGTGTCTGCGTCACCACGCCAACAAACGCCTTCATCATCTGAATAAAAACAAACAGCATGTGAAATCCCACAAATCACAAACTTAAGACCTGTTAAAAAATGCACTGGCGCCGATGCGACATCCACCAGCTCATCCACATTTCTTCCGGAACTCAACGTCGCCTTGCTGCGATCAGCACTACCACACCCTCCTCGTGACTGACGCCCCCTCCCCGCCAGTCGATAGGCCAGAATTGTGTCGGCGGATGTTGCGCAATAGTGCTGATAAAGCGATAAAAACCGTAGCATTGCCAAAAACATTGTGCTAGCAAAACCCAACTTAGCTCTTTGACCAGCAGATATAGCAGTTACACCCGCCTTTATTACAGACGGCAACGTGGTTGTAAAGAGTGATGAAGCTGTGTTTGTTAAGTTTCCAGAAAAAAGCGTGTTAAAGCAAGCGTTAATGGCGCAAAAGTGTGCTGCAGCATGCAACCTGTTGCATTCCTCGCTCTGTACAACCAAAGGCCACTGCCCCACAATGCAACGCTCAAGAAGAACCGACAAAAGTCGATACACCTGCTCCTTTGGCTGATTCTCTTCATCTCGCTGCGTTGCCACTGTAGCCATGTAGCGACGCACAAGCCAGCAAAAAACATTATTTTGACATTTAACGGACGCCCGTGGAGCAACAGCGTGCAGGACTGCAAACAAAAGACTTTCTAATCGAACACCATAGTAGGGGAAAAGTGGCAAAACACCATTTTCAACAAGCGAAGAACACTGCTGCTCACTAAAACCAAGTGTTGTGCAAGGCTGGGCAAGAATGTGCATCATAAAAAGCGAACCATCTTTTACAAGCTCCTGCACAGCGGCGGCGCTAAGCTGTCCAGCAGTCGCCACGCCAACAAGTAAAAGATTGTCCGCATCTGCGCCCGTATCCAGTTTTTCATGAACACTATCCAGCATGTTCTTGTCTTCTTTTGTCGCATCTGTCGTTATTTCGGTTGTTGGTGTTGCTACTACTGCCGTCCCTGCTCCTGTTTTTGTTTTACTTGTTGTTGCTTTTGTTGCATTACGCATACAGTCCATAAAAAAAAAGGATCTAAACAAGGTTAACAATGCATCACTTGGTTCCATATGTGTTAGGTCTTCCACCTTTACCTCCATACCCCCTGCCAGTTTGTCATCAAAAAATTCATTTTCCCGCGGCCGCTTCTTAGCTCTTAAATTATTTTTCCGCAGTGAATCGACATTGCAAGTTGATGAGCAAACATCTTGTGGTGCAGGTACGTAATTGTCATCATCTTTCTTACCACCAGTATTCTCTGCAACAGACGAACCTAACGAGACAGATGACGGAAGTGCCATGTAGGCCTCATATGTACAACAGGCAAGATACAAGACAACTGCTCCAAACTCAAAAAGTGGTGCAAGCTGCACGCATGGAAAGTGAAACAACTCACGGCGCAAGACAAAACTAAACTCACTGCGTGTAACTGCAAAAAAATTAAGCGTAAACGGTAATACCGTCTCATGTAGCAAGGTCAAATTGCGTGGAGCAAGTGACAGGAAGCCGCCAGTCACCCTCTTATTTCCCTCCTTCCCGGTAGTATTTCCGGACTCACCAAAATTACTACCGCCCTCTTGATGAGTGGCTATCGTGGTCGGTCTGGTGCGTTCAATATCCTCCCTAACACTCTGTCCCAGTACGGCAGAAAAACAAACACATATCTGTGTTGTCATAAACGACAGCGCCTCCATGCGCCATCCATCACGTCGTATTGTGCTGTAAAACAAATGACAAAGTGGTTTCACTAATTCGAGTGGTGCTGCCGACGCCAAAGGATAATCATCACGCGCGCCAGAAACAAGAAGATTCAATGCAATAAGCAAATGTGCCTCCAAGCGCAAGGCACTTGTCGGACGCAGATGGCGCCGTGTCGCCAGACAAACAAGTCGTTGAATAACAAACGGAATCGTCACGTCAGGTGTTGTTGGCTCTGATTGAAGCTGCTGCAAACCAGCTTTGTCCTCACATGGCGCAAATGCACTCATTAACTGCGGTGCGCGAAACACCTGCACCAGCAAAGCTGCGTATATTGTTCCTTCCTCGACAGATGGACAATGACAATCGCCCTCATGTTTGGTCGCATCGACAGCATCACCACCGCTACTACAACCACAAACATCGCCGTTTTCCTGAAGCAACTGTCCTGTCGATAATGAGTTGTTTGTCGAAGAAAACTCATACACCGTGGCCTCTAGTAACTGAAGCAGTCGGATAGTCAACTCAACAATAAAACCCGGCTGCAGATTTGAAATGTAGCCCTCAAATAAAAGCAAATGCAGAAGCAGCTGAGCATACTCCTGGCCGCAGACAGCAGCAAGCACCTCCGACTGAAGAACATCCAAAGCGTGACGCGTTATAGAAAAAAGGGGTACTGCGTTCTTCCACAGCAAAGGCAGCCATGTGTGGTTCGGTAAGGCAGCCCAAGAAACCTCAGAAACGTTATGCCCAATCAACGCAGCCTCACTCCTGCCGCCTCCGCAGGAACTGCCTGCGGCAAAAGCGGGTTGCAATTCGGAAAAACTTGACGTCGCTGCGTCAGTCGTACCAACCGTGCAAGCCCAGGGTGTTGCCGTCGTGTATCGGCTGCCGTCGTCAGCATCGGCACGACTGCTACAAAAGGTCGATGATGACAACGGCGAGGAAAACAAAAAGGAATGAAACGACGGTTTTTTGAGATGCAGAGACGCTGGCAGGCCATGGTGAATCGTCTCAACAAGCATGCGCCATGGCCGCACCACGTCCGCCCGTAGCTGCTTAGCCTTACTGCTGTTAAACACATCAAAATCCTCCTCGGCGGCTGCGGCAGATGACAACAGCGACGTCTTGGTGGACACCAAATCAGTATCGAGTCGCCGCTGCGAGGCAGAGCCGCCCGCTCGATTCCGCACTCCCACACGACGCGCCGCAACTTGTCGGCGCCTCCCCGTCGCGGCGCAGTACTGCGTGAGCGCCGGCTTCACCACGCTGTCCATCACAACAAACAGTGTATTGTTCGTCACGTGTTGGCCGAAAATGTGCTGGATGTGTGTGCCACTTTGCTCGGCGACGGTGTCAAAAAACGTGCAGAGCTCTGCTAAAGATCTATTTCCCTCTTTTAAGGTTGCACTTTGCACATCGTCTATAATTGAAGCAAGACGTGCCTTAAGAGCCGCCGCGTCGCCTGTCATCGCTGCAGCTGCAGAGTGAGCAAAGACATGCGGCACGTCACACAAACCCATTTGTTTAGAAGGTAAAAACGATGATGATGAAATTCCTTGTCTGTCAAAATGTGGCAACATTTTCTTTTTTCTTTTCTTTCTCTCTCTCTTTTTTTGTTTTTCTTAATTTTTTACAGTCTCCTTCTCTTCCTCTTTCCCTCTGTATATATATATATATATATAATCCTTCTTCTTCTCTTCTTCAGTAGCCTTAGTATTTATTTATTTATTTATTTTTTTTTTCCTCTGTCAATACTAAAAATATTTCTTTAAAATTGTGCTCTTAAACAATGATAACAGTATATATACAATTTTCTAGGCTACGTAAAATACCAATGCAACTTTTTTCTTTTTATTAATATTTATTTATGGTTTTTGTTTTTTATTTCCGTTGTAGATTTTCCTCTCGTTTCTTTATCTCTGATGTGTGTTCCTATTTTTATGTCGTTTGCGTCCTATAGTTAGTATTATAACTTAGAAAAGGCAAATCCCCTTCCCCCTTATTTTATCTGTACTTCTCTTGAACAATAAAAAATGCAAAAACAAATATATATCTATATCTATATATATATATATATAATTAAAAAATGAAATAATAAAAAAACCTAAAACTTGAAACTTAAAACCTAAAAAAACACACGCTGTACCATTTCCTTCACGGCAAAAGTAATTTAAAAAAAATAAATAAATAAATAGCATAAAATCAACTAGTCAAATTAAACCCATATACATGTACACGTACACACATATATATATGAATACACCACACAAAAAGTAAATACCATTTAAAACAAATAAAAAAGTAAAGTAAAATAGCAGCAATGAGTTCAATAAAAATTTTACACACACACACACACACACACAGACTAACAAATAGACAAACAAATAACACGGATAAACATATATGTACTTATATACTATACACAAACGGCACGTCATGATTATTTTCTTCTTTTTAAAAATAACACACAACACATCTTCCTTTGTATTCCTTCAAGACAGCCACCATTCCATCCCACCCCACATCTCCCATTAAACCACCACACTCCCACATCGCTATATATGTGTGGTGCGTCTCTAGCCAATAATAAAAAAAAGTGAGTAAATTTTTTTCAACGGATCCCAACTGCAGTGATATTTCACCTCCTCCTCCGCGGTGCCGCCGCTGCTGACGACCGGCTGCTGGCAGGTGCGCGGCAGCCTCGACGGGAATTTGACCGCCACCGTCAAGTAGCCCTCGCAGGCGACAAGGAGGTAAACAAAACTGTCGTCCGGCGGCCGCTCCACCTCCTGCTCCCGCGCCGAGCGCCAGCGGTGTAGCGGCCGCGCCCCCGCCACCGCCCGCGGAAAAAAAAAGTCGAGCCAAACTTTTGTCTGGAAAAGCTCCGGGTCGTTCTCCGTGCAGTAACTAAACTGCGGGTTGCCAAACGGCGCAAAAGCGGCTGCCGGCTGCTGCAGCAATTCGCGGGCCGCTTTTTGCTGCTCGGCGCGCTGACTTGCCTTTTTGTTGAGCTCCTCCTCTGCCGCCAGCCGCTCCTCACGACGCGTGTTTCGTTCAATGCGCTCAAGTTGTGTGCGATGTGTTTTGCCCGCCACGTGCTTAAGAAAGTTGTTGTCATCGGTGCAGCAAACGTCACACAACGTGCAGGTGACACGGCCAATGTGATTTCGCTTGTAATAAGGATCCCTATGCGCCTGCAAAGACGGGTCGAATGCCTTCATGTGCTCTCTCTACTATTTATTTACTATTATTATTATTAGTGGTAATATTACTTCCCTTTATTTACTTTTCCTTACATATATATAAGGAACAAAAAATAAAATAAAATAAGAACAAAGACAATAATAATAACATCTATTTGTAGCAAACAAAAAAAAGTATATACATACACATACATCCAAATAAAAAAAAAAAAAAAAAAATTTCCATTTTCAAAAAAAAAAAAATACGTCCCTTAAAAAATTTAACAGCACTAACATTTTTTTGACACATACACACATACATATCGTCACAAGCTACATAAATGAAATAGTGATATGTGTTTTTGTGTTTTAATAATCAACAAGTCGCTCAGCTACTCCCAAGAAATACATTACCAAAAAAAGCTAATATATATATATATATATATATATATATATATATATATATATATATATGTACATCTATCTATCTATATATACATATATAGATACATGTTTGCATAAAATTACCATCCCCATATTCTCCAAAGTTGTTATGTTTATTTTATGTTTTTATTGCTCTGTAAAAATACATGAAATAATTTGTCCATTTTTTCTTTCCCCCCACTACCACCTACTTTTTTTTTATTTTTTTGCACAACATCAAAAAGCAGTAAGTCGCACAAATATAAATTACTCATTGCATTTGTTCATTGAAATACCCCCCCCCCCCATCTCGCTTTTTTGTTGTTGTCGTTGTTTTTCTTTATTATTATTATTATTATTTTTTTTTTTACTTTTAAACACCCCCACAAAAAAAAATCATACATATATATATATATATATATATATATATATATACGTATAATAGTATGTCTTTGTATTAATTTTCACTTTTCTACTTATTTTCTCCTTTTTTTTTTTTTTTCCAGTTAGTGGTTAGTTGTTATTTTTAATTACTGCAACCTCATAGTTATATATATATATATATATATATATATATATATATATATATATATGTTTACACTTCTATTTCTTAGTTTCATTTATTATAAAAATTGCGTTTCTTTTCTTTTCTTTTTCTTTTTTTTTTTTTTTATTTTGTTGTTGTTGTTGTTATTTTGGTTTTTTTTTTTTTTTNTGGCTAAAAATGTTTTGTCTTATAAAAGCATAAAACAAGCACAAATATAGATGTCTATTCTGTACATATTTCTTTTTTTTTTTTCTTTTTCTTTTTGTTTTTTTTTATTTTTTTTTTTTTTTTTTTTTTTTTTTTTTTTTTTTTTTTTTTTTTTTTTTTTTTTTTTTTTTTTTTTTGGTTTTTTTTTTTTTTTTTGTTTTTCTTTTTTGCAAGGATAGTTATTACTTTTTTAAGTTATTTGATATTTTGGTAATATAAACAAAAACAACAAATACATAACCAAAAATAGCAATAAAAATTCAACAAATCACAAAACGCACACACACAAAAAGGAAAAAAACGACAAAGAAAAAACTATATATATAAATATATAAAGAAAAATAAAAATAATAATAATATGTTTATAATTGCAATGGTAACAAAGTTCTGTAATATATATATATATATATATATATATATATATATATATATACTACCTAAACAGGTACATTATCAGTAATCACTGCGTCAATCATCATCAACTTAGTTTGAACAAATGCAAACTGCTTGTCGTTATTTTTTTCACCCCACGTCCACACAAGTTGTCTATGGTCATGTGCATATTTCGCAATTGCCTTACCGCGTGAGTAATCAAACAAAGCCCACAGTCGCTCTCGCTCAGCATTATAATTGGAATTACACTTATCATCATTGTATTTACCGCAGTTATCTAAAACCCCTGTAACCTCTCCGTCGGTATCATTGTAGCAATTTTTTAAACTTCCATCTTCTTCTCTTTTTTCCCCCTCACATTCGGTCTCTTCACTCACTTGTAAAGACGCCGGCTGTCGTGACAAACGCGGGGCGCTGGTGGAGCTCGGAATATTTTGCTGATCTTTCGTGCACAACGACGCTGCTAAAATAGAAATACCTGAAAGATTCATAAAAATAGAAAACTGCAACGCCCCTTCAACAAGTCCAAAGCAGCGGTAGTCTTTAAAATCTTCGTGCATCTTGGTATCACAAAGAAAGACAACATCAAATCGGCTCTGTTTTGTTTTAAGTGCAAGACAAACATCAGGTTCAAAGCTGCTAAAAATTACATCCCGTGGTTGTTCAGAAATTTCATTTCCATCCTCATCACGCACTATTTGTCGCTGGTCTGCATAATCAAAGACAACACGAATAATGTCATCAACAAATGCATTTACCTCAAAAGCGTCACTTTGTAGATACAAGTTATTATCACCAATAGGCTGAAAGGGAAACTTTACCTCAAGATCATACCGCAGCGTCGCTGGTGTAGATTCGAACAAATCACTCAACGTACAGATACGATTTGTGACGTCTTCTTGCTGTTCAAGAATGCGACCCTGGTGGCGAAAAAGTCTATTGCAGTTTTCATGGCAATTTTTTCTTTTCGCGCTCCCATCATCGCTTTTTTGCAAATATCCATAACTTCCATTAGTTTTTTCATCAACCAAAGACATCACATCAGAATTTGGTTGACACATTGGCTTTTTATTCATGCAAATAAGAGAACAACAAATCTGATTCCAGTGTCGTAGAATCAAATTTCGCAGTGTATTGTTGTCCTTTACATGATTAAATGTTTCTGTCGCCACCAAATCAAGCTGACGTTTCGTTAGTTGATGCAATGCAATAGGAACTGATGTAAAATTGAATGGAAAGTGACTATTATATGAAGATGAATAGAACGAACCGTCATCATCAGTTCCAAAACTTTCAAAGCTCGAAAATGAAAAGCTATCACGAACCAACATCTGTCCATCAACAAAACCATTACGTGTCCCAGCGCCCTTCTTTTTCCGTGCATGCAACTGAATTACAGGATCGTGAAAGACAACAGGAACACGATCACGCGTAAGCATTACATCAAACTCCACCATGTCACAACCCCGACGGTGTGCCGCATTAATAGACTCCAGACTGTTCTCTGCAAGCTTTATAGTAAAACGATTTGTTTTACTTGACGAAGGCCTTGTGGAAGACGAATCATCGGAAATATCGCTTGCTGTGCTGCGTGTGTATGTCTTTCCAAGCCCGCGGTGGCCAACAGGCTTCTTCGTCGCCAAACGACCCAACGATGTAAGCGACCGCACAACTTCCAGCGTTGATCGTTTTGGGTAATAAAAAGGAAAAACAAAAAGATATTGCAAATAAAGTGTATGCCAAAAAGTTACTGGGCCAGTGGACAAGTCAGACGAGGTGTCAGTAAAGGAAATTGGAACGACAATAGTGCCACTTGTGTGCTGCCTAAAAAAAGGCGGCTGGAGTACAGTAACACCCTTCACCCATCGCACACCAACAACATTGCCACAACTACCAATTACACTGCTGGTATTACTCATATTGCTGTTGTTGTTATTTTTTTCAGTCAACTCATCTTGAGAGCTCATTTTTATCTTGTGTTCAAAAGAACAACAATTCGACCCCCCTGGCGACGCCAATACGCTGAAACCTTGACCTTTTTCGTTATTGTTCTCATATATAGGCAACGGTATCATCCCCTCCAGCTGTAGTGCACGGCCTTTTAATTGCGCAACGTTCACAGTTGCATGCCACACACGCATAGTAAACTGAGGATCTCCTGCAGAAAACGGACGCACAGGATCTATACTGTTCAGCGGCTCCACACACCAACCACGGCGCATCATGGCCGCGTAGACAGAGTCGGCATCGCTAAAAGACGTGTTCAAACTGGACACTTTTGAGACCTGTTTTCTGCAGCAAGTTCCCTCAAAATAGTTTCCAAAAAATTCCATAGAATTGTTAGATACGTTCATAAAGGTATTGCTATTAACACTATCAGTAAACTGCTGATTTGGCTGTTCTGTTTGTCCTTGTTGCCGAGGTGGCTCTTGCGATAAAAATTCATTTTTTTCTTCCAATGCAGGAGTCTTCTTCCTGGCACGCCTCGTAGATTCCTTAACAATGCTTTTTTGCTTTTTCATCGGAGCTGGAGTTGGTAAACGTTCCTCACACCAGCAGCAGCCACCACACAGAACAGGGTAAACGTCCTTCACCTCAAGATACGAGGTGGGTGATAGTAAGCAAGTACTGCAACCACTTCCTTCGCCCCTCCCGTTTTTATTATCACCACCAACACCGCAGAAATCACCCCGTTGCAAATACATTATCGCGTCATGGCACTGAGGTGGCAAGCTTTTCAGCCATGCCCCTCGTTCATAGCGCTCGCGGGGATCATTTGCGTAAATAGTCAGCGACAACAGGGGGCCTGGAGCAGGCGCTCCTGTCCTGTTCGCCGCACTGGTCTTTGAAAGCTGCGACAAAAAAGGAAACTGCTTTGATGCTCGTTCAAAATGCAGTTGGCGCCCACCCACATCAATATGTGCACGCAACGTGGAGTTCTCGGTGGTGGCGTCCGTGACGAGTGCCACGACGTCCGGGTCCCACCGCGTGTTCTCCACAGCGACAATCGCCGCGCCAGGGACAATGACCCCGCAAGAATAAATGCCCGCGCTGCCGCCCTGTTGACAGTCGCCGCAAGAAGAGAGCAAAGCGGCTTCCAGCAGCGGTTTGTCCACAATCACAAGCCTGTAGCGCAGCGACGTCCCACTCACGCGCTCCGCCGGTAGCCGCACAGTTGCGGTGAAAGAACGAAAAGCGGTCTCCGCGCTGGTCTCGCCATCGCCCCCTTTGCACCGCACTGCCTCTTCAAAAAGAAGTGGTCCTGTTAGTCCCCACTCGCCCATCTCCTCCGCGTCACTCACAAGCCCCAGGCGCAACTGATGGAACTTGGGCGGCGCGTATCGCTGCGGCTGGGGAGACACGCAGCCTCCATCATTAGCAGCACAGTTTACAGCTACAAGCGCGGGTGATAAAGATGGCAATGAACTAAATCGCAAAAACTCAGAGCAAATAAAATCGTTTTGAAGCCCAGTAAGGCGTAAAACAAGATTTACACAAGGCGTATCAGACGTCATTTTGTTAATGTTATCCTGCCGTCCGCCCCACCCTTTTTTTTTTTTTTTTGTTTGTTTGTCTGTTTTTTTTTTTTTGTTGTTGTTGTTGTTGTTTTTGTAAGCGCTGTGGCTGTTTTCGTTTGCTTATTTGTTTTATTTTTGGCCTCTTTTACCTTAATTCTTCACGCTGTATAGCCAAAAATATCTGCGCCACAGAAAAACAAAAAAATAAAATTAATAAATAAGTAAATAAATAATAAGGAACATTTAAATTACCTTAATTCTTCACGCTGTATAGCCAAAAATATCTGCGCCACAGAAAAACAAAAAAACAAAATTAATAAATAAGTAAATAAATAATAAGGAACAATAAAAAAAAAAAACTAGCACGTTGTGAATATATACATATAACAAAAACAAAAACAAGTTGAAAAAAATTCCTTATAAAATTTGCTAAAGTCCAATAAATTTTTCAATAAAATAAATAAATTAAAAGACAATAACAGTAACAAACCCACACACACACAGACACAAAAAAAAAAAAAAAAAAATGTCACACCGACGCCATAGATACTAAAATATGGCACAAAACTGATATGATATAATCAAAAAAAATAAATAAATAAATCACTATATATATTTAAAGCATACTGACAACATAAATTCACAAACTTCTTACAAGCACAACCCTTCCATTTCCTTTGTTTTTCCCCCCTCACTCACCCCTATCCTTGTTTTTTTTTTTTTTTTTTTTTTTTTTTACTTTAAATATATTAAAGCATTAAATACATATATATAAATATATTATATATATTTGTGCACATTACACAATAACTTCCAACATATTTTTGATGAGTGCGCGGCAAATTGGACATAACATTTTATCTGCCAGACGATCTTTGTAACGCAGGCCGCAGTGACGGCACAGCGCCAAATGACGACATGGTAGCAAAACAATGCTCTTTACAGTCTCCATACAAATGACACACATTGCAAATAATTTAATTTCTTCGGCAGTTAAATCCTCAGATTTTGTTGTTGTTTCTGCTGGAGATGTTGAAACCTCGTAATCAAGTGAATTACCTAAATTCGAATTATCCTGCCACTTGGCTTCTGTCACCTCAGAAATACTTCTGTTAACTGCCACAAGTCCCATACTCCCTTTTGATTGTATGTAATACTGCTCTAAGAAAAATGAGGCTTTTTTTTGTAACTCCAGCAATACAACAAAAAGAGAACCATGTTCACCCCATTTTTCAAGCGATTGAAGTTTATTAGTGCCAACCTCGCCAGTTGTGCTATCGGAAATAATTTCAAAAAGGAAAGTGTGATTCGCCTGCGTCTCAAAAAAATCTGTATTAACATTTTCACTAAAACCAATAGCGCCGGTAAAATAAACACTTGGCGGCTTCTCAAAGTTAAAGCTCACGTCAAAAACAATGCACAAAGGCAGTTTCATCAAAAGTTTTGTGTCAAATATCCATTCCTTTCCACAATTTTTCAAATCATTGCTACTATTACCATTATTAATATTATTATTGTTAGCATTATTTGTGTTGATGTTCCTAACACCATTCCCACAACCACCTGTTTTTAAAAACATGGCAACATCACCTGTCTTCATCTCTAAAGGCAAAAAAATAGACAAAGGAAGAAATCCCTCAACTTTGTGCGTAGCAGCATCATACGAAAAAGCCCCATCGCAAAAACGTGAAATATCACGCAAAATACGCAGTGTTATTTGGCACTCGTCTGGGTACATTTTAAAAAGCGGGATATTCTCTTTTACCGCAATGCTTTCTTTTTCAGAGCGTGTCAATGGAGGCACACGCTCAAAGTTGTCTAAAACCGCAAACCGTACAAACTCCAACAATGTGCGATAATGTACATCCACGCAACAAGGATTAATAACACCTGTGGAAGGGTCAATGTAAGTAGCGCGGCGACTAATAAAAAGATTCTGAAGTTTTGATCGATCAATAATAGCACCATACCTCGGCATATTAGTACCATCACCTCCATTATTGTTGTTAGCCAATAGAAAATTTGATTCTCGTTTTTCACTTTCTCTTGCAGACAACAACTTCCGCAAAATTAAAATAACTGGTGAGTAGTAAACACCACCCCTAAATTTATACGGCAGCAAACCATACATCTTGTAATCACGAGAACTTTCAACAAGAGAAAAACTGTAACCATATACACGACAAAATTCTCTAATATCTAAAGGCAGCTTAGAATTTCCATTAAGTTTGCGTTCATTCCTAAAAAGAGTTTCGCCAAAAATTCCTGTAGCTCCATTTTTACTCTTAAAACAAACGGCATTCGCCGCGTCTGACGCTAAACCTCCAGATAAAAACTGTTTTTGTTGATTTTCTTGCTGTATTGGTGGATTCGACAAACAAGCACTGCTGGTGCCAATTGTCAACGCACCAATAGCGCCATGCAGTTTTTTGCCAAACGCCAAAGGAGATGAAGAAGGAGAAGAAAAAAAAGAAGAAGAACATGTAGAAAAAGCTGACAATGCCTGAGTATTGCTCCCTTTCTGTTGCTGTTCATACACACGTAACATATGCACACACCTCTCTTTTTGATCGCTATTTCTCAAAAGATTTATCGCAATGTCAAGTGGATATTCACCTAATTTGTTTCGTCGCAAAATAGGACAAAAAGTAAAAAGAAGAGCCAACATTTGGACATCACAGTTTGTCGTAGCGGCGTGTAGACATGTGTTCCCAATCCCCCCGCAGGGAATGTTCTTGTCAGCCCCAAATTCAATGATGAGCATTTTCACCGTAGCGATGTCGCGATTCTTCACTGCGGTGTATAAAAGTGTGTAATTTGTGTTGGGATTTGGAAGATTGACACGCCCCGGGTTTTTCAGCAGCCACTCACACAGCGTTTTTGTTTTGCCTGTCGCCGCATAATGAAACTCCATTTCTTTTTTTTTTTTTCTATATAAACCAATTATTTGCTGTTGTTTTTTTTTTTTTTTTATGTGCGTTATTGTTGTTATTACTTTTTTTTTTTTTTTTTTTTCTTTTTTTTTTTTTTTTTTTTTTTTTTTTTTTTTTTTTTTTTTTTTTTTTTTTTTTTTTTTTTTTTTTGTTTGTTTGTGTTAAATAAAATAGTAACAAAATATATATATATATATTTTAAACAAAACACGTAGACTGAATAACATAAAGAATAACAGCTTCTAAAAATAATAATAATAATAATAATAATAATAATAATAGTATAAATACGCAAATAAATAAAAACATCCAATGGTTCCCTCTTTTTTCGTTCCACGCACACACACGCACAAACTAAAGGTAAAAACAAGTATATATAATTAATTTATTTATCAGCCTCACCAAAAAGACCTGACCCATCCTTTTTTCGCACCATCACCCCAAAATAATGAATTTGTAAAAGAAGATGTTGTTGCCTCCTTCTCCTTTTTTTTAGACACATGCATGCCTTGTAAATTATCATTAACACTGCTATCACCCACGGTGGTGTTTTTATTATCAGAACCACCACAACCACCACCATTATTACTAATAGTGTTAGTACCGCTTGATGATGGTACAGTCGCGGAAAATTGCCCTTTTAAATTTGGACCAACTCTCGTCGCAGATGAAAATACAGTAGACGTAGTAGCTGATAGTGGAAGAAGTGGAAAACGTTCTCTCTCTTTATAAGCTTCAATTGCATAATTTAATGGCTTTTTAAATTTTTTCTCTTGTTGTATCAACTGCTGCATATTCGCTTTGGTCATTTTTTCTGCATCACACTCTCGTTTTGTTGTTTTTGTTTTTTCCCACAAATTTAATGTAATTTCTGAAGACCACAAACCAAAGGACATTGCTGTCGCATTTAACAATTGTTCAGTGGCAGAAAAAAGTAGTGGCGATATCAGTGACCAGGCGACTGGATCAATACGTTTTTCAATTGTTTGCAAAATAGTTGAAAGTAAAGATGTAGATTTAACACCAGATTGTGTAAACATGCGTTTAAAAAATAAAACATCAAAGTATAGTTGTAACAATACTTCCTCGTTTTCCTCATCAATATTTTCATTGCTATTATTACTAGTATCATCAACAGTCTCCGGTGTGCGTCTCGTGGTTTCATAAGTGTCCTTATTCCTAACATTTCTCCTCACACTTTCACCAGAAAAATAATTATTAATATTACCATCATTATTTCTGCTTTTGACGTCCTCGTTAGTACAAAATCGCTGACTTTTATTGCTGTTAAATTTCTTCAAATAAGGTAAAACTTCACTTGATATCGCAGCAGCAGTGCCATCAAGTAACTCCTGAAAAAGAATAGGTAAAATTGTGCAGCAAAGTCGATGTCTGACACCAACAGTTTGAAGAATATGTTGTAATGTAAACAAAAGTTCACTTACATGTGGCGTTAAGTGAACAGGATACGCCACCATTTCTTCTTCCTCTTCATCCTCTTCTTTCTCTTCTTTCTGTCGTTCCTTTTCATCTTCATTTCTTTCTTTTTTTTCTTCTTCGTCTTTTTTCCACTCTTTCTTCTCCTCACTATTATTATCATCACTATCGTTATAAATCTTATCTTTACTTTTTCGCATGAAACGCCGCCAACATGCCGTGTACCCCAATGCAAACCGTCGTCCTGCCACAAATAAATTTTTATTCTGTTCCTTAATTACGTCCCTTGTCTTTTCTCCAGTTGTAAACAAACATGAAAATAATGATGACACTGATGATAGTGATGATGTTGATTGTCGTGTGTGGTCTGTAATAACTCCCGCAAGCGCCTCTTTGTATGCAGCGCAGAGCCCACTTTCCCACTCGTGGCGAAGAAGGTGCACAAAAGGCATATGACACTCAATAAAAATCTCGCGCAATTCCATAACAAGTAACTTCCCGTCACTAGAAGGAGACAACAACAACAATGATGATGATGGTAAAGAAGTAAACAATGACGGTGCCGCATTGACTGCCTTCAACAAAACTCCTAAAAGTAAAGAAATACGGTAAGACATCATCACAGTTGGCAAAAAACGTTCAAAAAATTCCGCATGGTCGTTTTCTTGCTTTTGCACTTGTGAAAAAACTTCTTTTGTTTTTTGCATCACCACTTTAATGCGTCGCAACACATCCGTAAGCCATGCGATAATAAACTTCCGTGTAGAGTCACGTGCCAGCGCGCATGCAAACTTTGAATCAAAAACCCGCAACAATATGCTAAAAAATGACTCAAAGTCGCTGTCGATAAGCCCGTTATTCCCCTTCAAAACTCCTCTTATGTCTGCGTTGTGTGCTGAATAACAATAATAACAACAACAGGAACAACACAAACAAGGTGGTTTAGCGCTATCATTAAAAGAGTCATTATTTTCTTTGCTCTCAGTGTACTCTGTTTTTTCCTTTGCTTTCCTCTCAGTTCCACCAGCAAGCAAATAATCATCGCTATTACCACTATTACTATTATTATTACAACAACAAAAACAACAACTATCATTTGTCGTATTTGCCACATGTTCATCACTCTTTGAAAAGGCGATAACTGGCCCAAAGGATGTAGAATAAGTTTGTAATGATGTCGACTCAACTGACTTTTGAGTGTTTTTCGCATTTGATAAACGCCTCACATTTTTGTTTTCCCCTTCCACAAAATAATTATATTTTGACCACACTGACCGTACTACATCATGTGCTAACTTTTTATTCATTAGTGTCGCTCTTTTTTCTACTGTAATATTTTTCGGTGTTTGTTTTTTTGTGGCGTTAGTTGACAAGAGCAAACTGTTCCTTTCCTTTTCACCACTATGCAAAATTAGTAAAATTAGTTGACTTACACAAAGTGAACGTGATAACAGCTGTCTAGAAAACTGCAGTGATGACATTTGTCTATTATCAAAAACATTATCGGCCTCTTTTGTACACTGTTGTTCTCGTTGTTGTTTTTCTCGCAAAGTAGTAAAAAAATTCCTGCAATCATCTGAACATATACGCTGCAAAATGGAATCAAAAAAAAAATCCGCCTTTTTTAGTGCAACATCAATTGTTTTCAAAAGTGCGTGTTCAGTTGTGTCATCTAATATCAATGTCCATTTCAATAAATCAAAAATGCACTGAGTACTACTACTATTCTTATTATTATTATTATTATTACTATTGTTGTTGTTGTTGTTGTTTTCGAGCCATTGTTGTAATCTCCTCGCCTCTTGACGAGCAATTTGATCTTGCAAAACAACGTAACGTAAAGAATACCAAAAACCTGCGTCTGCAACATATGTAAACAAACGTGATACACCTTGTTCTACTACAGTCAGTCGTTGCAGAACATCCTCACATGTTACACACACTGAAGAAATAGTACTGTTAGTAGTAGTAGTAGTTGTAAAAGTAGTATTTTTGCTATCTTGCTTCTCGCCTGCATATGTAAAAAAACAAAGAAACTTGTCGTTTGTAATGTTACAAATTTTAAAAATATTTGGATCAAGTAACTGCATTCCACAAACCTGCCGCATGACCTCGGAAAGATACATCTTTTTAACATAACTTTGCTTTTTGCTACCAAAGTTATCTGTAACATTAATTTCTGTTGAAAATATCGATGTATCAGACAAATTCCCTAAAGTCTCAGTTTTTTTAACACTTTTATTCAACGCGTGTAGCGCGTTGCGCGTAAAATCTCCACTCATATGCAGAGGTACTTGTTTATCTGTATCATTTCCTTCATTCTCTTCTACCTGTAAAAAATCTCTATTGTTATTATTTCGTCCTTGCTGATGTTCTTGTCGTCGCGCTTGCTGATCAATTAATTTCCCTCGAAGTGTGAGTAATGACTGCAATGAGTACTCACATTGATACTCCTTTGCTAGATTGCATAAATTATCGTCTGTTTTATTGTAGGCTGCAGTAACAACAGTGTTACATTTATTTTGCAATAATATTTCACTACTACCAATATAATTTTTATCAGTAGTGTTAAAAGATTTTTTTATAACTGACGCAATATATGCTAGTAAATAAAAATATATATATTGTGCACGTTGTGTAATGTGTAGTGCAACAGCAGCATCTCTTTCCCGGTTACTAGAATTCAACTTACCTACAACACTTTTACCACCTACCAAAAAAGGAACGTGTGTGCCCACGTCATCAACAGAATCTGACTGCTCAGTAGACGCTAAAAAAGGTAATGATGATGATGATGATGATGATGATGATGATGATGATAAATTTGTTTCTTTTTTTTCCGTCATCATTTTCAATAAAAAATATGCCGACTGTTGTTGCTCTTGTTGTTTTAGTTCTTGTTGTTCGTCATAATTACTATCAAAAAGATACTCTGGTAGCGGTAAAAGCATTCGTAACCACTCAGTCTTTCCCAGATATCTTGTCACGTTTTCATCAATTTTTTTTTTTCCATTTACTTCCTTCCTCAACGTCACCGCCTCTGTAATCAACTTTAACTCACGTTCAATCATTGTGGAGACAAAATCAATTAGTCTTAACAAAGCACTTGATGCAGGCAAAGAAAAAAGAATACCAAGTGCCGCATGTACCTCAGCCATGTGCGTTATCGCAATGGACCACCACCTATCCAACTCCGTCACGTTTGCAAACCCCTCAGTACCACCACCACTACTGTCATTGTTGCTGTTGTTGTTTAAGTTAACAACTTGCTGTACAATTTTATCAGCGTCTTCACGAAGAAGTTCACACGCCGCTGTGCAAAGACGATTTGAATACGACGCTAACAATTTCTCGTGTTTCCCAAACATATAAGCAGTAATATTATTACTATTACCAAGTTCCTTATTGACATCAGCGCTAGTATCATTACACAAACCATCAGTTCTATTTATATTTTTAAAGACTGCTTCGTTGCAGTGAAGAAGTACACGCAAGTCCTGTAACACAAGCGCCGCTTTCCTCAATTTGTGCGACCCCAACAATCCCTCAATTGCCACACAGCGCTGCTGCAAAAACAGCTCTCTGACCTCCGGCGACATCCCGGCAACAGTTGCAAGCTCCATATTGTCATGTTTATCGTTTGCAACATCACCACCAGCAGAATGGCCATCGCCGGCCACAACATCTTCGCCAAAAGAAATAGTCCCAATCGACATTGTGGGACGCAAAAAATGAGCGGTAGGGTGTGCAGTTGTCGTCGTGGACACATGACCGCTAACATCCCCATGCCTCTTAACATCGTCACAATGACACGACGTTGTTCCCTTCCTTAACGTTGCCCTGTCAAGATGCAGTCGCTTTTGTATGCGAACCAACTTTCTGCACACACGCTCCATACCAACTACTTGATCACATGTAACAATAAGATTGCGATAACTTTGACCCACAACTTGTTTAAGTCGTTCATCGCTCTCCTGCACATCGCGGGTAATATTGGTAAGATAGTCCTGAGCCTGTTCAACACTGTTGTTAATAAAAATGCGGCGCACTTCCTGTATGGCCTCCTCGGAAGACATGATTGTTTTTTTGTTTCCCCCTTTCTTTTTTTTTTTTTCTTTTTTTTGTTTCTTTTCTTTCACCCGCACTAAAACTGTAAAATAAAATGTAATAACGCTGTCCGTTTCTTAAACACTTGTTTAATTTCTGAACCGCAACCCTGCACAATCAACAGTTAATGCCCCATTTTTCCCCTCATTTAAAACATCACGCATATTTTTCTCTTTAATACCCCCCCCCCTTCTTATCCTCCTCCTCCCTCAAAACAAAAACAAAAACAAAAACAAAAAACAGAAAAGGTTATTACCGGCGATTTCCCTTTCGCTTTTTACTCCCCTGATTATTATTAGTAGTAGTAGTAGTCTGTTGTTGTGAGTTACTCGCACTCGCGGTTTTTCCTCCCTGTTTGTTTCCACATTTTCCCCCCGTTGAAGGCGCTGAGGTGCAGATGTCCGAGCCTAAACCACCGTCCCCACTTTTCCCCACATTTTTTCCCGGAGCTGATGTCGACAAAAGCGCCGGATTACTGTGCGTGTGTATTTGCGTGGTTGTGTGTTTTGCCGTTGCCGCCGCAGCGGTAGTTGTCGTCGTTGATGACTGCGCGGCAGTACAGCGACTCACAAAGTCGTTTACAATATTCTCCACAACCTTCAACTCACCCTGATGTGTGACACGTGTCGTCAAAGTCGTACGGCCATCTGTTGATTTAAGCACAAATGTCCTGCGACCACTCGCTGGACGAATACGTAACATCAGCCGCGACTTCTTTACGCCGCTAAGCTGCACCATTCGCCGCGTCGCCTCGGCAAACTCCTTTAAGTCTAAATTTACCATATTTCTTTGTTTTTTTTTGTTTTTTTTTTTTTTTTTTTGTTATTATTATATATACGCCCTTATTTACTATTTATTTTTCAACTCCACAAAACGTAGATTAATTCGTACACTCTAAAAGCATATTTTAAAAGTAATAATAACAACAATAACCACCAACAGGAAAAGCAAACAACCTTTAGGTCTTTACAAAGAAATCAATTGAACCACGCAAAACTAAAGACGCTTTCCATCTTTTGTCAATGTGTAAAAAAAAAAAAAAAAAAAAAAAACAATAAAAATATTTCTGGCAATAGTTTCTGCCGCTGAGTAAAACCATTACCTTCAACAGTAATTTCCCTTTTCTTCATCCAATTTGTTTTTATACAATATATATATGTATATATTTGTGTGAGTGTAAGTACCTATCCACTTATTTATTGGTGTAACCCCGTCAATAAATGGCTCTTCTGTGGACGCTCCGCATGCGCACACTCGACGCCAATGACCGCCGCAGCCCCTCGTGGCCGATGCCGGTCAACTCCAACGCCCGCAGCACCCGCGCCACGTCGTCCTCGTGCAGTTTTTCCCCCATCGCCCCGGCGCGCTCCCCGAGCAAAAGATAAAAATTTCCGTTTGCTGCTTCCCCACCAGTCGCTAGTGGTGAAGTGGCGGAGGGACGTGTTGGGTGGCGGGACAAATCGCCGTGATATCGCAGCGTTGCGTAGGCGAGAATGACGCAACTCAACTGATGACCAGACAAGTCCTCCACAGCAGCGGCGCATATTGGCGCGGCCTCAACAAGAACACGTACTGCTTCCATTGTTCTTATCTCATAAAACACAATGGCACTGCAAAGTGTCGCCAACTCGCTCACACCAAACGGAATTTCTTTTGTAGACCCTGTGTTTAATATGTTTGCACTGGTATCATCAATATCACTCACTGCTGGTGGGGCAAAGGCAGTCAACACAGACTGCGTATATTCTTTTCCCACGCCAAACTGAATACGCAGCGCGCCACGCGAAGGCAGCTGAGAAAATGATGATGATGATAATAATGGCATTGTTCTTTTGGACCTTACAGCGGAAGAATAATACAGACACCACTTGACAACACGAACAGCGCGCGTGGGGCCAATTTCATGTAAAAAAGAAAAATCGCTTGACAACGCGGAATCACGACAGACTTCACACGGTAAAAATGACGCTAATTGCCGCACGCAGTGTTCTTCAACAGACACCGCTCTGCCTGAAGAGTCTAAAACTTTGATGCTCTCAGAGGCGGGTAACATAAGCATGGTACGAAGAAGCACATAATAATGCCGGGCAGAAAACCGCTCCCGTCGTAAAAAAGACCCTTCTCCACGAGAACCACCAGCGGAACAATCACAATAATCACTACCAAAACTAGTAGCACTAGTAACATAGTCAGAGTCGTGAAAAATAGCACGCATGGCCTGCTGAACAACGTAACCATGTGCGCTTATGTGCTGCTCATGCAGCAGCGTGACTATGCGCCCAAGAAGCCCTAAAAACCTCAGTACCTCGTCGACCGACACCAAAACAAAATGGGACGTTGACAAGCGAGTGATGGTGTCTCGTAGCTGATGTAGAAGCTGAAATCGCACCTCCTCCGCGCAGCTCGGCGGTTCCCTCCCTCGTAAACTTCTCAGCGATACGCCGCCTTGTGGGCCTCTAGCCGTCTGTAAGGCAAGAAGAATGTCGCGTAAAATCGCTGCCGCGCGATGATATTCATCACTTAATTTTTTCCTGCGCGCAGCGTCGATGTATCCCGCAGTACGCCGGCGCAAATTATTAACATCACGCAGCCCCCGTCTTTCCTGCAGTTTTTCTTCACGACCCGCCCCTCTGCGCCTGTCGTCGTTACTCCCGGCAGCGTCTCCTGCCGCACGACCGCGCGGTGGACGCACATCGATGGCCTCCAAGACGTGTCGTGTCGATTTTTTGTGCCCCTCAACTGCGCTGTTGTGTTTATTCACGTCTGTGTTAACATCAAAGGTACGCAAACCGGTATATTCAGAGCTTTGATTACGAATATAATCATAAAATGAGTTCTTGTTTTGCGATAAATTAATTTGCAAACTAGACCCCAAGGAACATCCAAGCGTTTCATTGCGCAAACATACTCGCGTCAATGAAAATAAGCCGCAGTAATAGTAGTCATTAATATAATGATGATAAACATTACCATTACTATTATTTTTTCGAGCAGAAAGACTGCCATGTATACAATATGCACAGCTAAAACAATAATGACGTGAAACAATTAACACACGTCGTCGCATTTCTAAAAAAAAAAAAAAAAAAACGGTAATTAACATAAATTTATTTGCCCACGCCACCATCCACAAGCATTCAAAGTGTGTATATAGATATATATATATATATATATATAAGTGTGTGTTCTTGTTACTTTGCTATGTATGTTTACATTTTTCATTTTTGTTTTATTATTTATGATAACAAACGTACATAAAACATACGTATATAAATGTATAAAAATACAAATAAAATTATTATAAAAAAAAAAAAAAAGGCAAAAACAACCAATAAACCTTGCAACAAACAAATAAACAAAAAAAATAATAATATTAATTACTGTAAACAATAACTACGACATATATATATATACATATATATATATATATATAAGAATGTGTATTAAAAATACAATAATATATATAACAAACAAACTAACAATAATAATAATAATAATAATTTCTGCAAGCCTCTTTCGCTTTTGCATATACGTAGCTGTGTTTCGCTAAAGATACTATTATTTAAAAGAATACATATATATATACATATATATGTATATGTGCGTGTGCGTGTTTGTCCGTGCATGTGATTTCTAATAAACAAATGCCAAAGGTTTGTTTTTCCCCTTTCTCTCTCTCCCTCTCTCTCTCTCTCTATATATATATATATATTAGATACATTCTCCTTTTTTTCTTATTTTTCATTTTGTCAGTTTTAATTTTAATTTTATTTTATTTTATTTTTTTGCGTTTTTGTTGCCTGTTCGTTTTTAAATAATCTCTGCTATAACACACCCCAACAACAACAAAAAAAAAAAGAAAAAATAAAATAAAAATAAAATAAAATAAAAATAAAAATAAAAATAAAAATAAAAATAAAAATAAAAATAATAAAAAAAAAAAAAAGAAAAAGAAAAAGAAAAACTATTATCAAACATGTGGGTACTCCTCCTGCGCTTGTCCCGCAAGTACTTTACGAACAGGATCAAAAAACGGGTGTCGCATCGCATCTTCTGCAAGTATTCGCTCTCTGTGATCAAAACGCAACATTTTATCCAGTAAGTCAATAGCATGTACATCACACCAAGAAGCTGAAGATGTTTTAATAAATGAAAACCACGATTTTTTTGTCCTACGTGAATTTACACATCGATCTAATAACCCTCGTGGCATAAAAATATTATACTTTTGTAGATATCGTACAAGATCATCTGTACCAAAAACATCAACTATTTGCAGTAATTGATCATCATTATCTTCGCCACGAAAAAAAGGAAAAGTACGAAATAACATTTCAGCCAAAATACATCCAACACTCCAAATATCCAATGAGTAATCATAAAGTCGTAATCCGACAAGTAATTCAGGCCCTTTATAATGTCGCGTACCAACACAAACATTATATGCTTGTCCATGTATATAATACTCCGCAAGACCCCAATCTGCAATACGCAGTTTACGATGTTTGTGGTCAATAATAATATTTTGTGGTTTAATATCACGATGAAATATACCACGACTATGCGCAAAATGAAGACAACGAAGTACTTCATAAAGATAATAACGCATATCAAAGTTAGTTAATTCATTTGAAGACATTAAAGTGCGAAAGTTGTCAGCAGGCTCAATGTTTTCTGTTACAAGTACAGGTGTTTCCTCCCATGGCACCATAACAACATCTAATAAACGCAACACATTTGGTCCACCACACAAATTTTGTAAAATTGTAATTTCGCGACAAATTTTTTTTAGTCTTACAGGCTTTAATATCTTTAACACACACAGCTCACCATTATAACGATTGCGAGAACGAAAAACCTCTGAATATTTGCCACGCCCAATTTTTTGAATTAACTCATATGGTTTATCACTGTTAAACTCAATTGTTGCATTCTCATAATCCCAATAAGACGTGGGCATGTTGTTGTTAACAAACCAAAAAGGATGACGATATTCATAATTTTGACATTGACTGTCATCAACACCAACAAAAACATCACCTTCGGCATTTTGATTATTATTATTATTATTGCCTTTATAAGAAAGACTAACAGTGTTATTTGTAGTAGCATTAGTATTAACAACATCTTTAACAGCTGCAGTAACATTAGCTAAAACGCTATTACTATTGACGTTATTACTTCGTGTGTTGGTTTTTTTTACTTCCGCTTCAGAAGTCCCTTTTACTACACCACGACCACAACCACCAATAATGCCTTTCATATCAAAAAAAAAAAAAAAAAAAACAAGTCTTATTACAAAAATACTATATACTATTATTATACTATATCTATCTAACTATATATATTTATATATATTTATATTGTGCTACTTATGTAATTATTTGTCTAGCCCACTATAAAGCTATTTAACTTGCAGGTTATCCACAGCCTGTTCTAAAATATAGCTCAACTCAAAGTTTTTCCTTTTTTTTTTTTTTTTTTTTTTGTGTGTGTGTGTGTTTTTTTTTTTTTTTTTTTTTTTTTTTTTTTTTTTTGTTTTTGAGAAATTATAGCCGTATTTTATCTAGCCGTTGTTGGTGTTATTTTTACTACTGCGTTTGTGGTTTGAAAAATGTACACATATATACATATTGTGTCTGTGTTTGTGTACGCGTGTTTGTAGTTTATTTTATTAGCATTATTATTTTTGCTTTTGTAATGATTTAGTAAAAAAAAAAAAAAAAAAGGGAAAAGAAAAAGTAAAAGTGAAAGTGAAAGGAGTTAAATAATAGGAAAGCTGAAGAGCTCCTTATGAGTGAGCTTGCTGATACGTTTATTTCTTGTGGATCTGATGTTAGTGCACAACCAACTACTTCAGCCTCAGTTCCAGATACTTTTTTGACGCAGCGGGAGTCTTTTTTTTCACAAGCGTCGCCTGTATCGGCTATTAACAGACACTCGACGGTGACCAGCAGTTTAACGACGGCTGCTTTGCCCTTGTCGTCAACGCTGCCTTCTCGCCCCGTCTCTTCTTTTGGCGGACGAAGAAAAGGAACGGCGGTGAGGCTGTATGTGCCCTCCGAGAGCGTTTATTTGCAGGAAAAGAAGAAAAGTTCAGAGGACAAGGAAAAGGGTAGTGAGAGTAGAGCACAAGAAGAAACCGCGGTGAATGTTGTGACGAATGATAATGCTTGCATTGGATTAAACTTGTTGCAACATGCTTTAAATTTGTGCACAAAAATTGTGGGGTCTGTAGCGAGTTGTTCTTTTGACGTTATGCGTTTAACAAAAAAGAGGCTTCGTATGTCAGGTTTTTTTGTATTTCTTTTTTTTTTGCTAGTGTTTATTTTTATTCTTTACTCTGCAAGAGAGCGCATTGGAGTGATTTCTAAGGTTGTTTTGCACAAAAATGAGCAGCACTTAATGTTTGTTGCCAGCTTGACAGATCAGTTGTTTGAAAAAAAAAATGAACTTAATAAACTCATGAAGTTGCGGCCAAAATCTTTTGAAGAGATTAAAAAAGCGAAAGCCGCAATAAAAGAGATAACGGCCCTACAGGAAGAAAATGTAAAGCGGTTGCATTCTTATTTGCTGTACCCGGGGCCTGTTGATGACATAAAGTTTTTGCTGGAAGAGCACATTGCCCACAAGAAGAATTTGGCACGGTTGTTTTTAGAGGAGCTTAAGTGGCTCGATGAAAAGAAAAAGTTGAGACATATTGGTGGCAAAAAAACATCATTTAATGCTGCTGCAGAGACTGATGGGAAAAAAAGACAAGATAAGCAGGGGAAAGATCGACTGTTGACACCACCCAAGCTGAAGGTTGTGTTGCAGGGTAGTACTGGAGATTCTACAATAGTAAACCAAGATGAACACATTGGCAGTCTGTTGGATATCTTTGTTTATTGGTTACGGAACCGTTTTGTGATTATGTTGTTGCTTGCCATTTTGTGTCTGCTGTATTTTCGTTTGGATTAAAAAAAAAAACAAAAAAAAAAAAAAAAAAAAACTGAAGAACAAAAGTAGCGTTTTTTAAAAGTTTAGTTTGCTACTGTTTATTTTAGTTTGTTTTTGTAATATACATTTTGTTTGTGACGTAGTTTTTTAAGAAAATGTTTACAACTATATGCATTTAGGTCTATATGCTTTTATATATATTATTGATTGCGCCTGGATAATTTTTATTATTTTTTTATTACTTTTTTTTTCTTGTTTTTTTTTCTTGTTTTTATTTATTTATTTATTTTTTTTTTTAATTGAAAGGCGAAAAGGAAAAGTGGTAATTAACACGAACGAACAAATAATAATAAAAAAAAAAAAAAAGAAAAAAGCCATTGTAAGTTCAATTTGTTGGTAATGCTTCGTCGGATGGCGCTGGGGTCCTCTGTAGTTCTTCATTTGCGCTTTGGTGGTTCTTTGGGGAAGTCAGCGTGCGCTTCTGTTTCTTACAAGCGACTCCCGGAAAGCATGCACCCAAAGTCGCTTGAGGAAAACTTTACGCCGTTCCCGTTGCCAAAGTACGACGAGGATTTGGGTTACGGTCCTGTACGTTTGCAAAACATTTCCGATATTGAGCGGGCGAAGGAGCGGCAGCGGGAGAAGTTGGCGACGCTTATGGAGGTCGTTTCAACTGATTCTGCAAAAGAGAATGAGATTTGTACACAGCTTCTAGTAGGACAGAGAAAAGAAAAATGCGGGGATTATGTTTCTTCAACCCTGCTAGAAAACATCTCTTCATTTAATTTAACAAGGCCTGTAGGAACCCTTGTTGATGATGGAGGTGAAGATGCGTTGAAAGGATACTCTGTTTCCAGTGATTACCCGCTGGTTGATCGTCTGCAGTGCAATCGATCGCTTGAAGATCTTCTTTCTCAGTTTGCAGAGCGTCCACAGGTGGAGGCGCGCTCTGCTGCACTTGCTGATATGGCTTCCACAATATTAACCCGCAGCGATGCCGAGCTGACGCACATGTTTGAAGAAATTAGTATTCTTTTTTCTCCTGATGGCAGAGGATTGAACTTTCTTGTGACACGCGTTTTGAAGTTTGGCAGACCATATAACGTCACTAACGCTCTTGTGACGGCTTACGTAAATTTGGTGGACGCAGCCACTGTGGCGTTTGTGCGTGAGCAACCCTGGCGTCTTGCGCGCTGCCCAGCGCTTGTCATACAGCTTTTGCACTTTATGGCCTTGATTAAGCTATTTGAACCGAATAAGTGGTTTACCTCATCGGACCACGCCCCATCTAATCGGGCGGACTACAAACATCCGCGCGGCACCAACGGCAACACAGCTTTTTGGGGCACCGGTGATGAGCTTTTTAACTTTATGGTGGAGCTTTTACAAAAGGACGATGGATGTTCCCCATTTTTAGACCTTTGTACTAGTGAACAGCTTGTAGATTTGCTGAATGGATATTCTGCTGTTATGCCGAAGGCAAACCCAATCGGGAGTGTCTTTAATTTAGTTATGGAGGCCTTTTTGCGGCGTGTACAAGGTCGTCAGAAGGATTCCTGGACACTGCAGGACTTTGCCACTGTTGAGAAAATGTTTTTTACCTCTGTTGTGGCCGATTCCATGTCTGAGGCTCTTCTACAGCTTCTTCTTTTTGACACAAGATTTTTACGTGGTCCCAATTTTTTTTCGGCTCTCTCACGCACACGAGATGCCGCAATTCATGAGCAAGCGATTGAGTTGTTGCAAA
The DNA here is from genome assembly GCA_036321205.1 of Trypanosoma caninum. NCBI lineage: Eukaryota > Euglenozoa > Kinetoplastea > Trypanosomatida > Trypanosomatidae > Trypanosoma > Trypanosoma caninum. The sequence continues at coordinate 18,113 of JAWVMR010000076.1, read as the reverse complement.
AGGCTATTGACGCTGCTTTAGCTGGTAAGGACATGGTCACCCTTTTAGCATTACTAGAGAGTGGGTCAGAGATGTTGTTGTCTATGTCTGATAAGGACAAGGCCTATGAATTTGCCATGAGAAATCAGTTTGATTACCACATGTTGCGCTCGTTTCAGCACTTTTCGTCGGTGGCTGATTTTCTTTGTGCTGAGCAGTCACGTATCAGTGCTTGCATTCCTTCATCACTTCGAGATTTACAGGCGCAGCTGCTTAGTCGCAAAGGTGCTAGAGCGCTTTACGCTAACACAAGCACAGCAGTTTGTACCACATCTGTTCCGGAGTACATATCACTAACCCCCGCGCGCCGCGTTTTGTCTCCTCTAAGGACCTTGTTGTCTCAGCTTGAGTACCTAAATGAAATGGACTCTGTTTTTTTGCTGCATTCTTCGTTGATAACAAAGTCTACAGACCAGCTTGTCTCTGCTGTGCGGCGGCTTTTGAGCGGCAAGGACAGTCTGATTGTGTCAATGTCTTGTATTCGCGAACTCTCCGTCAGGTCACTTATTAGTCCGCATGCGATGGAGCGAGAGACTTGTGGGCAAGCGCTTGAAATTATCGCGTACGAGTTGGAAAAGGGCCGCGCTGTTTTGGTGCCGTTTAGCGAGGAAATCCGCTTGCATGACGCGGGGGTATATTGCGACGAGGACCTCATCTTATGGACAATTGCTGCTTTTTTTGCCCGTGAACTTCCATTGGTAAATGTGAACACGCTGATGCATAGCAACTCAATCGCACGCACACCTTATCGCTTTTTGAAGGGTGGACATAATCTTCTCGTATCGTCCAATTCGCTATACGACAAGGATGCACCACTTCTTTCCGCACTCTACAGCAAGGAATTAAGGCTGGTGACACGAAACGTGAAGTTGCGCACTCCGGTACGTGACCGCAGGTGCACCTTGCACTTCTACAACCCAGTACGTGCCCGTTTTGTGTACCGCCGCGACAAGGCGTTGTTTGACAAGTATCACACGACCGCACGGAACTTGGCTCCCGGATTTAGCAGAGGGGCGCTGCAGCACGACTGGCGGGGTCTTGGCGTTTACACCCCAAATTACCCGCAGGTGCCGTACCGTCCGTTAACGTGGCTACATAATCAAAAGAGGGCGTTGTAAAAAGTGATGTGATTTGGTTTGTTATTATTGTTATTATTATGCTCATTTTGTAGCTGATTTTATTTAGTTGAAACATTGAAAGTGGGCGTGTTTTTTTTTTTTTTTTTTTTTGTTATTGTTTTTTGTTTTTTCCATTGTTGTTGTTTTTGTCTTTATTGCTTGGTTATTTTTTGTTTTTTTTATTGTTGTTGTGTGGTGGCTGGGGGATGTGGTTGTGGGGGCGGGCGAGTGTGTTAGTTAAAATTGCTGGGAGAAGAAAGTAGACCTAGAAAATAAACGCATATATTTGACGTTGAACTTTCGTATTCACAATTATATAAAACAAAAGGAAAAAAAAAAAAAATACAGTTAGATGTGGACGTCTCCACTAACGTTTGAAAAATCCAAAACATCTCAAACACCAGAGGATAAGCATACTCAGGCACTAGTTGCTGCGGGAGTGTTAATTGAGGACAACCGTGTTCGTGTACGAAAGGCAATGGAGAAGTACCAGAGCGTTGCTAATAGCAACTACTGGACATACGGTTACATGGGTGGTGCAATGATGACAACTATGGCCGTCTGTCTTTCTGTTGGAAGTCGTTTGTCGTTTTTTCGTAGTTATGCAAGTTGGATATCACTGGCAGGCGGTTACTTTGGCGGCAAGGTGCTTTTGGGCATACACAACTCATACAACATGGCGTTGGTCATTAGTGCTATTAACACCTCCATCGATGAGACAAAGAAGGCGGATGAGCAGTATGAGTTCAAAATATCTGACTATGTTAGAGAGGTGGAGTCGCTGCAGCGTATGAAATTTGAGTTGATGCCGCACACTGCAGAAGCAATTGAGGCTCGGAAACATGATCTGAACAATATGACACTCAATGATCGGGTGGATGCCCTTGTTGAGGCATATGAGAAGCGTCGGCAGAGCACTGCACAAAAGAAGTAAGGCAATTTTTTTTTTTTTTTTTTTTTTTTTTTTTTTTTTTTTTTTTTTTTTGCTATTGTGTTTCTTGTTTTTGTGTTTGTGTATGGCTGTGACGTTGTTTGCTTTATGTGTGTGTGTGTGTGTGTAGTTTATGACTTAATATTTGTTTTTATTTTTATCATAATATATATATATATATATATATATTTAATTTGATCTTGCATTGTTGTTTTTTATTTGCGTTCTAAATAATTTGCAGTAAAAATTGTGATAAAAATAAAGAAATTATAAAAAAAAAAAAAAAAAAAAAAAAAACAGTGGTAGTAGTGATATTTAGTGTTAAAACAAAAATTTGTTTTACTAAAGCGCCAGTTGGTTTTGCAATGAATATGTCTCTGTCAACTAGCAGTGTAGGTGTGGACGGTATTGAAGACTCAGAGGTGTATACCGCCGAGGACTTATTTCGTTATCTTGGCGACGAAGATCGCGCAGTCATCATGAAGGACGTTGTGACATCAATCAACAATGAACTTCTGCGACCGGAGAACATGGAGGTGGTTGTTTCACGTCTTTTGCGTTCTTGCTTGAATGAGGCAAAGGAACTTCGCCTTGCAATAAACTTGATAGCGTCGACGCAACTGCTTGAGGGGAATCGTGCGGTGCAGGTTCTCAAGGAAAGTGGTAAACGCATCCATGATTTGAAGGCGCTATTTATGAAACAAGGTGATTTAATAACGGACATGGAGATGACGAGTGGGAGCTACAAGCAGTTGCGGCAACTGCACTTACTCCGCAAAAACATAAAGTCTATTATTTGTTGGGCCGAGGCGTTAAAAGAAGTGCGTGGCACAAATTTGCCTATGCTTATAGGGCAGCGAAAGTTTGCGGAAGTGTACAAACGCCTTTCTCATTTGCAGATGATTCGCCGAACCGTGCTTAAAAGAATTAACGCAAATTACAGCGAGTATCGTAGTACGTTTGATCCATATTTTGAGAAGCTGGATGCGCTACAGATAATGTTTGCCGATGAAGTGTATAGACTGTTGGAAAAGAGCTCAGTGCATTTGGCCGTTCAAATGGCTTTAGAGGACCTGCCTGCCTCTGGATCTTTTGCGGACAACTTTCAGGAATTTGCGCAGCTAGAAGAGTGTGTGCATATATGTGGTAATGAAATTGTTAAAGAAGAAGATGGCGGCAGTAGTTGTAGTAGTAATGAAGACAATGATTGTGATGGTGGTGGTGGTGGTGGTGCTCTGCGCACTGCAGACGGCAGGCCACTTATTACAAAGACAATGGTTTGCGATGCTGTACGCAAGTGTGTTTCACAATTTTGGGAAGAGCACGTAATGGTGGATATTGTAGATCCCTTTGCGCAAATTTCTGCTTGTTTAAAACAGATGAAAAAGGCTGCACCACTGCTTGCTGCTTTGGAAATAACGCTTATTCCGTTATCTACAAGATTTTCCTTTTTTGGTCTTGTTGTTAATGCAATTCATTCTGAGGTGAGCAGCGTGTTGAATGGATATAAAGATTCCGCTGCTAAATTGGAGGCTACTAACCTTTTAGAGGCATCTGACTTTGTGCGCTGGTACAAGGAAAAAATGACAGAGGCCAACTATATAGAATATATTGACCTTGATGCTGTCGACGGTCTTTGTGCATCATTGATTACAGCAGCCGTTGGTGGTCTTTCGTCTCATCTCATTAGCCTATGTCGTGCTTGTGCCATTGCGGTAGGGAGTGGGCGCTGTGAGCCCACAACGCTGCCAGGCGGTTTTCCAGGAACAACTGGACCAGTGGACATGTTTGCTGTTTTGCAACAGTCTCTTGCCGGTGTGTCAACAGCGATCGATCTGCCTGTTATGCGGCAGATCGGCACCGCTTGTGTGGAGGCCATCACGGCGTATCTTGAGGAGTGCAAGCTGCGCAGCGATTACGACTATTGGGAGGAGGAAAACGAAGCCTCGGGAATCTCTACTGAAAATTGGACTTTACGCCGCTTGGCGTTTCTTTACGCTTTTAGTAATGATTGCTCGTCTATTGAACGTAACATGGACACAATTGAACTAAAGTTTATCTATTGCTGGAACAATGAGGATAGTAGCGGCGAAAACACCTCTCCATTTCAAAATGTGCAGGACCTAATTACACAGCATATTATGTACTACGCGGAGGAGATCGTTTTGCATGTTGAGCGGGTTGTAGATATGCAGTGGAAGCTTTTATTTTGCTCCAAGGAGTGGTATACTAGTGAGAGTAATCCGACGCGGGTGATTATTGACACAATGGGAGACTTTATTGACGAGGAATTTACAATTGCCTTGGAAGAGTCGCGGGTACGCATGATCACTCGCAAATTGATGGTGCGCTATCTTTGCAAGTATCTTACAACATTAATGGAGTTTTTTGGCGAGGCTATACGCCATTCTAGGAGCAAAGGTATAAAAGATTGGAACAACTTTTTGGATTGCTTTGCGCGTGACACGGCACTTGCAATGGATATGTGGTCTCAGCGGGTGATGGATGGTCGTGGACAATTAGTTAAAACTGCTCGAAATTTACTGGAGGTAATTGCACGTCTTATTGGTGTAAAGAAACCCGTAGATTTTGACTATATTGTGCAAAAGGATCTTCTTGAAGACTTTGGTGACTGTCCATCATTTGTGATACGTTTCATACTGCAGGCCCGGGGGGATGATCTTGACCAGAAGTCACGTGAGACAATGCTGTCGTTGTGGAATGAGCGTCTGTCGCACCAGCAGCGCGGCCCCGACGATGTGCCCACCGCCGGATGGTTGCGGCCACCGTCTTTCCTTGGCCTTTTGGACCGCTCGCTTGCTGTGCTTGACAAGAAAGGCACTTTGTTTTCCGTCAGCGCCCACAAGTTGCGGGCAAGGACGGAGAAGAAGCGACAAGAGAACGAGAAGCAGGCAAAGAAAAAGGCGCGACGCGCGAAACGGGAGGCGGACGTGGCAGCTACGATGAAGAAGGAGGCACCAACGAATATGCGATTACCAAAGGATGACGATGAGGTGGAGGTCGCCAACCTTGCAGACATTCTCAAGTCACAATAAGAAGAACAGATACTTGGAAAATTTTGTTGAGTGTATTTGTAGACATTATTGGAGAAATTTCAAAAAGATATACATATCTTTATTATTATTATTATTTTACGAACAACCAAAACAAAAGAAAACGAACAAAAAAAAAAAAAAAAAAAAACGGGATTTTATTTAAATAGTAATTTTAAACAATGGCCTTGATGTGTTTTTTTTTTTTTTTTTTTTTTTTTTTTGTTGTTGTTTGTTTATCATGCTTTGATATTGTTAAAAATAATAAGATGACTAGAAGACGAGGATTATGAAAGGAACTTGTGGGTCTTTCCTTGTTGATGTTGCAGTGAATCTTACGGACTGCGTTTTTCGTGGCGTGGATTGGAAGGGACGTCGTGTTCATGCAGATAACTTTGACGATGTTCTGCGGCGTGCAAAAGAACAAAATGTTTTGAAAATGATAATCACTGGCACAAGTCTTGTTCAATGTGTGAAGGCCGTACGACTCTGTCGCCGCTACCCGTCGCAGTTGCTTTGTTCTGTCGGGATTCACCCGGCCCACTGCGCTGAGTTGACGCGGCCAGTAGACTGGGTTGCCGTAGGGACGGCCGCTGCTGATGACGTTTCCATTCAAACACCGCAGCCCCCTGCAGCAGCAGCGACTGTTGTCTTGAGCTCCTCAGAGGTCCTCCAGCATTATGAGGAACGCGTGAAAAGGCTGCAACAATTAGTGGAGGAAAATCGTGATGTTGTTATTGCTATTGGGGAAATTGGCCTAGACTACGCTGAGGTTTGCTACTGTCCACGTGAGATGCAAAAGGAGTTTTTTGTTAAGCAGCTGCGCTCTTTTTGTGGGCTACACTTGCCATTCATTTTTCACTCACGTGAATGTGGAACTGACTTTGTTGACATTCTTGAGGAGGAGCGATCCCGTTGGCCTAGTGATATTCCATTTGTCGGTGTTGTGCATAGTTTTAATGGTTCTTTAGAGGAGCAGGAGCGGCTTTTGGCGATGGACAAAATTTATTTTAGCATAAACGGAAGCGCCTTTAGAAAGCGAGAAGTTGCGGAACAAATTTGTCGTATTCCTCTCAATCGGGTGATGTTGGAAACCGATGCACCGTGGTGCGACATACGCAAGCAGCACTTTGGGGCACAATTCGTGCGAACACAATTTGCGACAAATGTTAGGGGGCGGCAGACATTTGTGGCGACAATGTGCAACGAGCGGCGCACTGAGCCATGTCACTTGCGGCAGGTGTTGGAGGTGTATGTTGGGGCTTTGCGCTACTTTGCTAAGGAGAACAATGACGATGTGCTGCAAGGCATTACAGAAGATGAGGTTCTTCAGCAGGTATATAAGAATTATATCACTGTTTTTCGTCTTTGAAAAGTAAAATGAAAAACAAAAAAAAAATATCTATTTCTAATAATAATGATAATAATACTAATATATATATATATATATATATATATATTGTGTGTGTGTGTGTGTATGCATTATTTTTAATAACAGATGTGATCTTTTTAAAAGTTGCAGTAGGTGGATATATATATATATATTTTATTTTTTTTTGGGGGGAGGGGGGGGGGTAGGGAGTTGATTCTGTTCATGTTTTTGCCTTTGTTAGCGTTTATTTTTCATTTTTTATTTTACTTAATATAAAGATTGGGGTAAGAGAGTGTGGGCGTTACAAAGCTTGGCTGTTTATAAGGGCTTGTTAAACAGCAAAATATATATATATATTTAGTTATTTATATATATATATTGATGAAGCGAGAAAAAAGCGCTTCACGAGAGGATGAATTAGCCCCGAGGCAGCGTGTAAAAAATGATAATGATGATTACTCTGAGAGTTCTTTGTTAGAGGAGGAGATTGTGACAGTGGAAGAGACGCAGTCTATTATTCTCCGCTTGCCGTGCATGGACTTTTTTAGGGATGCACATGTCTGTGAGGTGGCGGCAGTGCGGGATGGTGATGAGCAGGAGACCGTGGCTTTTGCGCCGGACGCTTTAAGATTTAAGGCCGGCACTTTGGAGACGTCGCACCCAGTTGTCCTCCTCCGCACGCAGGGCTTTGGCGAACTGGAGTTTGAGGGGTCGTGGTGCGACGTGTCGGGGACGGGCTTATTCACCGCGCCAGTTAGCAATCGTGTTGTGCTGCAGCTCTGCGAAAGGGGCAATGACCAGTTTACTAATGAGGGCAATAGCGACAGCATTCATATTTCTGCTGACTGTTCCACTTGTGGTGGTGGAACTGAAACGCATTTTGCTGATGGTTCGGGGAGCGTGGCGAGGGGAGTGGAGGTTGCGAGTTTGCTAAGGCACCCTTCAGTTGGTGTCACAGCTGACGAGGTGCGCGGACAGAAGAAGGCTCGTGACGCATCATGGGTGTATAAAAGAATAGATGTACCGTGTGCTTCTTTGGTGCTACGTCGTGTTAAATGAAAGAGGAGGCGTAACTGATCTACATACACATATATATATATATATATATGTATTTGTTGTTGGTTGTTGTTGTTGTTGTATTTATTATTATTATTACTATTACTATTTATATAAATATTATTGATTCTAATGCCTTGTTTTGTTTGTTTAGTGGGGGGTCTTTATTGTTACAGTTAGACCACTAAAAAAGCGTTTGAAATTTTTAATTAGAAAAGAAACAAAAGAAAAAGAAGAAAAACAAGAAAAGTGTCTAGATAGGTCTTTTCTTTTTCTTTTTTTTTTTTTTTTTGTTGTTGTTGTTTTGTTTTTTTAAGGCTTAAGGTGACATACCAGCGGCAAAAAATGCTGCGGCATGCCACTGGTGAGGTGCTACGGGGGCGGCAACAGCCGGCACTTCATCACCACTTGGGCGATCTCGGCAGTAAGAAGGGCAATTATGGTGGTGGTGTTGACGGTTGCGGCGTACTGGACGGAATGACGCCGCCGCCTCGTCGCGGAGCCCCGCCACCGCCGCCGCTGTCGTCATCGCCGTCGGTGGATTTGTCCCCTTTTGCCGATGTTGCGCCGGTCCTGTCGCCCTCGCCGCGGGAGCAGCGCAAGGGCGTGTCGCTCGAGTGCAGCTCCCTGGAGTTGGTGCGGATGCTGAAGACGGAGAATGGCGAAACCAGTGAAAGGGCAAGGAATAGCCAGCGTGGCGCTCACTGTGACGCGGTGGCGTGGCAGCACGAGTTAATACGGAGGGAACAGGAGCTGACGGAGCGGGAGAAGGAGTTTGACACGCTTGTTAGAATGCAGCACGCCGCGTACAATGAGCGTCTTGAGGAGATATCACGCAAGGAGAAGTTTCTTTTGGAGTGGGAGCAGCAGCTGCGTAGCACGGGAAAAAGCACTCAAAGCGTTACCAAAAGTAGCGGTTGTGGTTCTTTTCTTTCTGTGGCGCTTGATGGCACCGGGGACTCAAGCGAGAGGCCACGCAATTCCCGTCAAGTTTCTTGGGGCTTTGGAAGCTGATGCTATTGATTGTATTTTTTTTTTTTTTTTTGTTCTTGTTGTTTGAATTTAGATTAGATTGTTCATTTTGTTTTCTCATTTAAGTAATAATAGTGTTTACTTTTTAAGAGGATAAGAGGGAAATTTGCACTTAATTTTGTTATTATTATTTAGTATATTTTATTTTTAAGTGGTAATTTGATATGTGTGTGCTTTATTTATTTTATTTATTTTATTTGTTTTTTTATGCTTGTTATGAGGACGTTATCATGTTTAGGCGCACGTGTACACTTTGTCGTTCGACGGCGTTGGAATTTCTGGTTCGTAGAGCATACCGCTCTTATTTTTTTTACGATGCGAAAACGGCAAGTTGTGTTATTTACGCGCTTGGGGAACTTTGCGAGCCTCCGTTGTGTGCACATGCTTTTGTGCTTTCTGTACTGACAGTATTGCCAAATTTTTCTTTTTCAGCACATGTGGCTTTGCTTTTTTATGGATTATCGGAGCTGCGTGTGTGCCATGATATGCTCACAGCTCACTTGTTGAAGCGTTTTCTTCGTTGTTGCTTTGCTAGGCACTCCGCGACGTCTATCCCTTTGAATACTGTGCCGTTTTCAGTGGCTGAGTCTTCCGCTGCCAACGTATCTTTGTTTTTTTCTTCTTTAGCCATGGTTCTCTATGCGTTGGAGCGTTACCATCCAACTTGGGTTATCTATTCATTTTTTGAATGTATAGAGGAGTTACTTCGAGAGGGCTATGTTTTGTTGACGCCGTGTCATTGGGATTCTTATCACAATGGAAATTTACATGACGAGGTACATGTTGAAAAAAACAATGATAAGGAAATCAACAGTAATGATATAGCTGATAATGTTTTTTTTGTGTTACGTTTTTTAGCTGCTATGCACAGCCGCTCTGATTGCGCGCGTAAATTTAAATTTTTGGATTGCTTTCTGGCACCCTTTACGAAATATTTGCGTTGTGACCATTTAGTTTCGCTATTGCTTTCAATGAAGGATATTGATGGAGACATCCGCAGAATGATGGCGTCATCTTCTGAAGCTGAGTCCATGTATGAATGTCGCCTACATATCTTGCAAAACTTGGCTTTTGAGTTTGATATCGCGAATGTGACTTCTGCTGTGCTTACGGGAAGAGAAATTGTGGCGTTACTTTGGCATCTGAATAACTTCTACACCCAGAACACTGATAATGGTGTGTCGAATCTGCTATTGTCATCGGAGGTGTTGGCGCGACTGGGGCGTCTTGCGAGTGCTCTTTGTTTGCTATTGGAAACGTCCTTTTTGACGTTGGATGTGGTTCGATTACTTGCAGTGAACGATTTAGTTTTGCTGGATGAAGAGCGCTACTCAAAAAAAGACAAACTGGTGGAAATTACATTTTGCCAGAGGAAGCCTCGTTTGAGTCTTGTTTTAAAAAAACTAGTTAATTTGACAGAGCAAGAAGAGTACAGTGCGTTTGGTGTGAGAAAAAAAGACGACTGGGCCGTTGCGGAATCCGTCCTTGTTTTATGTTACCGTCTTTTACTCAATTTTTGCAGTACTAATCATGGGGTTATGAATTTAGCGGGTATTTTGAGGGTATGTGATCTTGCTTCTTATGTATTGGGGAAAATAGGCCGACATGTCGGTTTTGTTGATCCGGCCATGAAATTGCGTGTGTTTGCCACATGTGGCTCCTTAAAGACGTTGTTAAGGCGGGAAAAAGCTTTGAGTGGGAACTGTATATTTTTTTCGTTCTTGGAAACGCTTACAGGACACAATACAAATGAGGCTCTTCGCCTTGCAAGAAGAACATTTATTGACAATGTGGATCTTCAGTGCTTTTGTTTTATGTTGCATGGACTGCGACCAACGGCTAGTCTTGTGAGAGCAGTTGATCAGGTTCTTTTTTATATATGTAGGGATGCCAATACTATTACTTACGATACTGTTGAACTTTTTGTTAAGCTGACAAACCTGCTAAGATCAGAGGAATGGATTTCTTTTTGCGGTGGTGAAACTCGGTGGTTGTTAGTTGCCAACTCCATTTCTCTCTCTAGGGCAGTAAATTTTTTTTTTGCGGATTTATTGTCATCAAAGTTGGCCGGTATAACTTCTAATGGGGTAAAAGTACTGCTTGATTTTCTTTTTGCTATTTGTCCTTTACCGCAGTTTTCTGATGGTGATGAGCAATGCATTGGTATTTTGACACATATTTTTAAATCTAAGAAGCTTTTGCTTCTCATACTAAGTGTGCTGCGAGGCTGTGTGTTATATTTTTTAAAGGCACCGTTTTCTTGCGAGCCATGGGGCTCTTATATGTTGCCCGCGCCTGATTCGTTAGGTGTTGCCGAACGCTGCTTTATCTGCAGTCGCTCTGTAAAGCAATGGCAGATAACAAAACCTTGTTTATGTGATGCTGACTGCAGAGGGAATGGGGAGAAAAATAATAATGATATCTGCTTTTCATACACGGAACGGCTGAGAGAAACTTGTATTGTTGTGGATTTTGCACTGTGGTTGGGTTTTTTTCGGGGTGAGCTTGAGCATAGATGGGGTGATGCGCATGCTTCCTCACATAATGTTATAAGTATGAACGAGTTATTGCGACTTCACAGGGAACTCTTGTGTAGTGCTACTCGCGTTTTTTTTTCTAGTAAAGGATGGACAACTACTTTGCTACGGCGGCGACTTCTTTACTCTTACTATATTTTTTCACAGTGCACTACTTACATTGATAACTCTACAGAGAACAAGTCATCTTTGTCTTTACAAGAGTGTGAATCTGCGTCTGTCATCCCGCTGCTGGTGACGGAGTTGTATCAGATTGTCACAGAGCCTATTATTGTTTATAATTCCACGACCAAATTTAATAAAGCAGACACTTTGCATGGCATTTGGAAATTGACTGGACCATGTGAGATGAAGGTGGGGGAATTGGAAGAATTACTTGTTTACTTTATTGAGAAATTTCAAACAGATCTTGCTTCCGATTCTTTTTTTTCTTTATTACCTTTGTTGCATAACATTGTGTGGGGGTCGCTGTCGTGTATTGCGTCTCTAAGCGCTGAACATGAAGAGTGGATTGAGGGCTTTTGTCACAGTTCCTCTTTTTACGCGGACGATGTGTACGCTGCAGTGCCTTCTCCCCTTACAGAGAGGAGGAACGAAAGTGTTATTTTTGCAAGCACACAAAATACACTTTTGTGGTCTCTTCTGCTGCTTGCGTGTTTTATGCGCCACCGGGACGCGGCTGCTTCTGCCTATAACGCGGTTGCACGACTTGTTTTGTTGGTGTCGCGCCATACACCGGTGTTGCGGCGACGACGACGCCCCGCGCCAGAGTGTCTTTTGGCGCTTAATCTTCGCGAGACGTTTGGGGAGAAAACGACAATAACTGCGGAACGCTGCGAGTTTGTTGCGGTCGTTCTTGAGGAGGTTCTTTGTCGCGAGAAAGATAACATGTTTATTTGGGAAACTACATTTGAAGATGTTGCTGCTAGACTCAAGCGGTACCTGTAGACAATTAGTAGCAGGCAGCAAAATATGTTTTTCTGGTCTAACTTGTTTTACATTACATTACATTACATATATATATATTTGATTGGGTAGGGGGGGGGGGGGTTGGTACGTCATTTATTGGTTTATTTTGTTATTTCTGTGGGTATACATTAGTTTACAATTATTATTATCATTACTATTTTTTAAGCTGTGTGTTTTGAAGTGGTGGGTAGAATAATAGTAATTGATTTTTTTTTTATTTTTTGTTTGCTGTATATATATATTTATGGTATTATTTTATTTTATTGTTTTTGTTGTTCTTGTATTTTTAGTGTTGTTTGACCAAGATGAGCAATACGGCAGCAGCGGAAAACAATGAAAAATTTGATTATTTTTTTGATTCGAACTCTAACATAAAACTGCAGCTATTGTCGGCACTTTTTCCTTACATTTCTCCAGTTTCTCTTGAAGAATGCCTCTTGTCGTCAGACTCTATTGAAAAGGCAATTTTTTCTGCAAATGCCCTTTCGAATCCTAATTTATCCAGTGCGGCATACCTGATGGATGAAAAACAGCTTCTTAAATCACATTCGAAAGACCCAAACTATCAAAAAAGTTTTCTTTCTGGTAATAATGCGAAAAATGACGTAAACGCTCCATTTGGCACCGTGGAAAGACTTCTGCAAACACGGCTCTTTTTTCTTGACGACGAGGTCATCTCCCACGCTGTTAATTGCCCCGAGTACGACACCACAGTTGCTGTTTTTCCGATTGACACGTCAGCGTGGGATGATCAGTTTATTGCGGGCGCGAGTATGGCAGACGCTGTGGGCGCGCGGCCGTTGACATTGCTGGAAAACAACGGTGTTTTCCTGCTGGGGCCGGGTGGCTACCAAGACAGCTGCGCAACGGAGGCGCCAATTGTGCGCTGGGCCCCGGTCGCCAACGGTGTGGATGGAGGCAACAAAGAAAACATGAGGAATGTCTCCGATGCGTTAAATGGCGACGCTTTGGGACGTCTGTCGCTTGCACATGTCAACATGGGGAAAAAAGGTCTGCCAACCCTGGTTGAGTACCGCATGAAGTTGGAAAAGGAGCTAAAGGAAGCCATAACCGCGATTGAAGCCGAGGGAAAACACATTTTCTATGATGATGAACCTATTGATTTTTGTAAGGATGTGTATGAACGCTGTTATGCAATTGCGACATTGATTCCAGAGTTTTTTTCAAAAAGTCTTTATGCACTTCAGCAAGAACTTCAAGGCACTAAATTAATTGAAGGTATTAAGGAAATGCGAGGCAATCCTGTTTTTTCTGGCATTGCTAGCTGTGGTGAAGTTATAATTAAGGAAATTGTCTTTGGACGCTCAAGAATTGCTTTTGCTGAAGATGGCAGCTACATTGATATGCGCGTAAAACTGAAATCGCTAAAGTTTGACCCAGTTCCGTTTGTGATAAGGAAAGAAGCTGGTGGGGACCCCGTTAAAAATGGTGAAATGAGACTTAAGGTCAAAGATGTCAAGATGAGGGGGAAGATCTTTATGAGGTTGTTCCCGATTGGACGTTTAGAGATTAACAGCGAGGGTACAGATGTCTCTATTGGTTCGTTGTATACCAAGTGTTCTATATTGCGTATACAGACTCTTTGCATGTTTTTGCAGCCTTGTATCAAAAAAAGGATTGAAGATGCACTTGCAGAGCATCTAACGAACGGCATTGGTATTGGGATTGGCTAAAAAAAAAAAAAAAAAAAAAAAAAATGAAAGAAATTCCTTTAAACAACACATATACATAAATTATTATTGTTATTGCGTTTTTTTTTTTTTTTTTGCTTTTAGTGGTAGTTTGGTGGTGGAAAAACATAATATAAAACAATCCAAAAACAAGTTTGTTTTGATGTTTTTTTTTTTTTTTTTTTTAGTTCTTGTGCGTTGCTTGTTTCTTAATCTTCATGCGAATTACAGAATGCTTATTTGAGTGTTTTGGTCACTATAAATTGTTTATCATCGTTTTGCATAACATCTTCAATGCGAATTCAGTAAGTGCTACTATATATAGGCGCTTTATTTTTATTGTGATTATTTGCTTGGCTTTTTTTTTTTTTTTTTTTTTTTTTTTTTTTTAAAAAATTTATTTTTTTTTTTTTTTTTTTTTTTTTTTTTTTTTTTTTTTTTTTGGTTTTTTTAAGAAAAAAAAAAGTGGTGTTTTTTTTTTCCCCTAATGTAAATGTGCACAAAAAATAATTTCAACAAAACTNTTTTTTTTTTTTTTTTTTTTTTTTTTGCTTTAAAAAAATGGACATGGTATATATACATTTATATATATATATCTTTATTTATTTAAAGACCCTGTTTTGTTTTGCAAAATTTAAAAATAAATATACTTGTATATATATATATATATATGTCTTTAAAAGAGTGGGGAAAAATGTATTTAAAAAGTATAAGATATTGTAAAAAAAAAAAAATAAAACATATGTGTGTCAGGCATTTTACTTTTTAACGAATCACACTGTGTGTGTGTGTGTGTGTATAAGTGGGTTTGTATATCTTAAGAGTTTTGGTGTTTTTACTATATATATATATGTGTGTTTTTTGCGTTATTGTTATTATTTATACTGCTGTTATTATGACTTGAATATTTAGCGCTTGTTGTTGCTGTTTTATTTTGGTGATTTGTCTGAAAATATTTATATATATATACAGAGATAGGAGTAAAGAGACTTTTTACACCACTTGCTTTTTGCCCAAAAAATAAAAATAAAAAGTATAGGTAAATAAGTAAGTAAATAAGTAAATAAATATATAAATATCTATTCATAAATGCTGTCTTTGTGGTTGTTGAACGCTGAGGGGGGAAACATCGCGGCTCCTAATCATCGCTCTCCAAATGTTGTTGTGTCGCTTGATATGCTGGAGGCATGTGGCGTCTACACTCGCCACTTGAACCCGGAGACTCTGCACACGCGCCACCAGTCGGACGAGGAGGGACGCACCGTAGCGCAGCGCCTCGCGTGGAACTTGAGCTACAGTGCCCAGGAGGTGGTGACGCTGTCCGCCACGTCAAATGACGAGCTCCGCGAGCACCTCAACTTGGATGAGCAGATGCGCATCGTGGAGAAGGGCGTTGTGTACGTGGATGTGCGGGATGCGGAGGATCGGTGGGTGCGCATTGAGGCAACACCGGGCGCTGTGGTTGTTATTCCGCGTGGACTTTATCACCGTCTTGTCGTTCCGGCGGAGCCCATAGGCTGCACCGTCCGTGTGTTGCGTCTGTTCCGCAATTCAGCTGCTTTTCAGCCTTGTTTTAGGGACGCAGCGACTGACGCCCAAATTGCAGAGGATGTGGCAGCGGCATATGCAGACAGTCGCTTTTACATTGCTAACCCGCCAAGAAAAACAATCATGGGACCCGCGGACAATAAGGAAAATATATTAATTACGACACCCCGTAACTTTGACGCCACTTGGGAAAATGTCAGGTCAGCCTTATCACCAGGGGATGTCGTCATGTTTTTATTCAAAGGCTCATCGAACCGCAGAACACACGAGTCATGGTGTCCCCCATGTGTTGTTGCAGAACCTATTGTGAAACGTGCCCTACAGGCCGCAAGGTTGAAGAAACGTGTTGTCTATATTCAGTGTGACGTAGAGCGTTCCGTTTATCTTGGCAACCCCGACTATGAATATCGCACCCACCCTTTTATTGGTGTTGTCTCTATTCCTTTTCTTATTGTCTTACAAAAGGTTGATGGGGAGTTTGTAGAGCTTTTGCGGGAGACTGTTGTTGGCGAGCGCTTTGAGTCTTGGGTAGAGGTTATTTAAACACTGGAATATTATACATAAACTACACATATATATATATATATATATATATATAATTGATTTGGTTAATTTCCAATGTTTTTTATTTTTAAATTTTTTGTTTTGTAGGGATTTATTTTTTGTCTGTCTGTCTGTGTTTATGTTTTGCCTAAAAACGTTTTATCTATGCATACATATATTCGCAACCTTCTTAGTATTATTATTATTAATATTATTATTTAAGCTTTTTTGACTGGCAATTGGTGTATGAATAAACACACACGCACACACATTCCTTTCACACTCCAGAATATAATGAAATAAATATATAAATATATTTTCTTACATTTATTCATTTATTCATTTATATATTGAACTTTGTGATAATAGTAACGAAAACGACAACAACAACAAAAAAAAAAAAAAAAAAAAATTGGGTTGATTGCTGTTTTTTAGTGTTGTGGAATACGGTTGGTAGAGTAATAAAATAACTAATTATTAAGATAGGTTGATAAAATTTCTGAGGGTTTTACAATGGGTACAGAGGGACTATGGAATTACGTCTGCCGACATGGACTCTGTTCGAACTCTTATTGCAATGTAGGTAACTCTCTTATTATGTCACCAGATCATTTGCTAATTGAGATGAATGCTCTTGTTCACTCTGCCATATCCGGAACAAAATTCATTTCAAAAAAGATTATTAAAGACGTCATTGAGTCTGTCAAGCGATTGTTGCAGCGCTTTCCACCACGCCAAACGCTTGCCTTTGTGTTTGACGGTGTGGCGCCGGTTGCAAAGATCCAGAGACAAAAAGAGCGTCGTGCTGCCATGACAAGTTTGCATACAGTGCCACAGTCCGATGGCTCAGTTGCGCATCAGAGGTACAACTACGATTATCAGGGGAAGGATATACAACTTGTACGAGAAGAAGTGGTTTCGGGGTCGGAATTTTTGTTGGCGTGCGAGGATGCATTACGGGCGTTGGTGGCAAATAATTCTTTTTTAGATTTTTTGGGTAAAAATAACGTAAACGGTTTAACAACTATAATAAGCGGCTGCAATGAGGCAGGGGAGGGAGAATTGAAGATTGTGTCTATTATTCAAGAGCTTTGGGTAAAGCAAGAGCGAGCAGGGACATACACCGGGGACGACATGATTATTTTTATTGGTAATGATTCGGATTTGGTGCTGATTGGCATTGCGTGTACACCATATCGAGAGTTTTACTTAGTACATCCCGTTGATCTAACTATTACAGTGCTTGCTAAGCTTTTTGAACACTGGATGAAGGGTGCACCACAAAAAGATAATTTTTGCAAAGATTTACATTCCTACCGCATCGATTTTGTTTTTCTTGCTCTTCTTGCTGGAGGGGATTGGTACAAAGGAATTGGTAGAGTTTTTAGTTTTCTTTGGGCGCGCTACAGAGACCTGCGGTTTAACGAAGGGTTTCACAAGAGACCGCTTATCAGTGGTGAAAATTTTTCTCTTGATGTTGAGCTTCTTCGCACCGTGCTGGATCTGAAAACACTGAAGCAAACGTTGCGAGGTGGGTCAAGACATAATCAATCTGCATTTAGAAGCTTGTCATATACGTTGCCGAGGTCTGCAGATGACGGAGCGGAGCTTTTGAAAGGTGCAATGTGGGCCCTGAAGTCAATTATGCGTGGTCGGTGCTTTGACTATAGCTTTTGTGTTTTTCCAAAGAACCCTACTGTGGGCGCGTTGAAAGCAGCCGCCAATTTAAAGCGTATAGCTTCGCGTATACAACCAGAGTCGCGGGATCCTTTGCCACCACTTACACCTTTAGAACATTGTTTGGTTGTTATGGGTAAAAGAGGACGTTTTTCCATGGAGATTTTGCGTGCTCTGAGCACTGTGAGCACGGATGGAGGAAAAAAATTTACAGAATCTTATTCAATTTCATATCTTTTGTCGCAAGTACAGTTTTTGATGGCAAATGTTAAAGTAGACAAGCTTACAACTGCCGAGGTTTATTTGCTAGGGACATACCATAGAACTTTTTTGGGTAAGGGGGGTGGTGGTGGGAGTGATGATGTTACATTTATGAGTTACAAGTGTAAACGTTTGTAAAGTTGCATACGACCAAAAAACAATTTTTCTTTTTTTTTTTTTTTTTTTTTTTGGTAAAGGAAGTTAGTATAACTATTTTTCATGTTATTATTACTCCTGTTATTATCTTTTTTTTTATAAATGCCTATCTTTTTTTTTTTTTTTTTTT
>JAWVMR010000075.1:0-34427 GCA_036321205.1 Trypanosoma caninum | reverse complement strand
AAAAAAAAAAAAAAAAAACAATTAAAATTAAGTTTGCAAACCACTAATAGCCGTTCCCACTTCAGATAAACTAGGAGAAATAAGCCTTATGTTACGACACCGCACATACAAGCGCGGTTGTTTCAGCTCTGTAATATTCAACAAAGTTGGTTTTTCAATTTTTCCTCGAGGCTCGCCGTCAACTTGCAAACAAAGCGGCGTATTAGCTTTAATATTATCGCAGTTTTTTTTACTACATCTTCCTTTATTTTCCATATAATGTATAACATCTTCTGATGTACATAAAAAAAACATGTGTATTTCACCAGTTTGTGCAAGTTTAATTGCACCCTTGCCTAGTCCCAGCTGAAGCTTACACATATCAAAAAAACCACCAATAGCCTGAACCTCAACTTTGCGATCGTTTACACTTACAGAAGTGATGGCTTTTGCGTTGGCATCAATAAAAACATCATGTTGATTTGCGTTATTATTAAAATAATTGCGGTCGTTTACATTCCACAAGTGAGTACCCGCCGCATAGCAACTTATATTTGACACAATCAGGGTCTTACAACTCTTTGGTAAAGGTAACTTCACACTTGTTTTGTGTCTAATATTTTCTTTTAATAAAAATGATTTTGATATTATATTTGAGTTAGTAGGAATGTTTTGAAATTGTGATGAATTTAAGCAGTAGATACTTGAAATACATTTTCGCAGTCGTGAACAACGAAATGCTCCTTTTATTCCATAAATGCCGTATACAAGTTTGTTGCAACCTCGTTTTGTACATATTCGTGGGTTTTCTTTTCGAAAAAAATCAAATTTATGTAACACATATGCGTCATAACCCACGCTAAAGTAGTTGATAAAGTTATACTTTACACATTTCTCACTAGCATACAGTTCATCCCAGTCTAAAAAACTCAAGTCAATATCCTTGTTATCATCACATCCCTCCACTAAATCTTTAGAAGAAAGTAATGTATGATTTGTTTTATTTTTATCTTGTACACAGCAGCTGTTCCCAGCATTAAGTCTTTTAGCTTCGTTTTGCTCCAAAATTACATCTAATGATACTAATCGAACTGTCCAGCGATCAAAAGGAACGGCGGGCGCTAAAAGGGCATCCTCAATAAGCGGTTCAACAGAGTTTGTTAAGCAACAACAAAGACCACACATTTTTTGCTTAACATAACCCGATCCAAAACCTAAAGAGTTAGAATAATCATTTCCTGTACCAAGAGCAATAACCGCAACGGCAGGGAGCAGAAAACGCATTCCTACCAATTCCTGCTGATTGTTAATTTGTTTGACTGTTCGTGTAGAGGTAATTTTCCTTCTAACAGTCGCACGCACAATGTCAAGTTGTTCCATAACAAACGCCACAGTCCCATCGCCACCAGCAACTAAAACAGTTCCACGTTGGTTAACAAAAGAAACATTACAGCCACAACTTACGTTAGTAGTACTATTTTCACGATTATTACAATTACTTTCATTATTATTGTTACTACTAAAAATAGCCCCTTTGCAGTATGCTTCAGGAATGTCACCATCACAATCGCCTTCTCCAGAAAAAAAACAGACGGCGTATCGGCAAATTGCCTCAATGAGCGGGGTGGTATCAGCAAACAAGGATCTATCAAGCCGCACAACTCGTTCAGCCCCAAACAACTTCTGCATCGACTGCTCCACAAATCGTGCAGCGCCCTGCTCACCTGACAAAGGGTTAACCACACCAAGCACGTACTTATAGTTTCCCCGCGAGGGTCTGTCTGAAGATGAAATTGCCGCACTGCAATCACTCCACTCGTTTAAGTTACTCTTCTGTTTGTTGAGTGATGCACTCAAATGTGCGTCTGTTGAGCAACTATGCTGGTCCGCGGCGTGACCTAAAAAATCGACATCATTTTTGGTATCTTTTAATGTTAGCTGGTTTGCATTACTACACTCAATAGGATATGCGCTGCTCTTTTCGTTATCGTTATCGTGTGGCTCAAATGAAAAGGTGCATACATGATCCCCACTATTCTGCATGTATAACAATGTATATATATATATATATCAATTACAAAATAGTCCTTTTTATATCGTTATTTTTGCCACCTACTGGTAGTGTTCTTTTTTTTTTTTTTTTTTCTGTTGTCGTTGTGGTTTTGTTTTTGACCAAATAATAAAACATCTATATGATAATAAAAATAATAACCAAAACAACAACAACAACAAAAAAAAAAAAAATAATAACAATAATAATAATAATAATAAAACTCGAAAACAGTCATTATTTGTCCTTCAAGTCATTTTTTTTCGCCCCCCCCCTCCTCTTTCTCTCTTTTTTTCTCTCGTTCTATTCGCTTTAAAATCCACCTTTTTTTTTTTTTTTTTTTTTTTTTTGGGGGGGGAGTGTGTGTGTGTGTGTGTGTGTTTTATTTGCCTTCCAGATGATAAATACTTCCCATCAAAAATGAAAAAAAAAAAAAAAAATCATATTCATACCGTTCCCTCATTTCTACCAGCTTTTTTCGTTTTTTTCTCCCTATCTCGTTCATATATATATAAACGAGGTAGCAAGGTAAAGGTAGTTTATGTAGAAGATACAACCAAAAAAAAACAAAATGCTCCTGGACGATAACGATCACTTGCAACACCCGCAGTGACGTCAAGTGGTGTTTGACGCAAAAAAACTTTTGTGTATTCAGCACCCCCACGCGCAACTGTACACATGCGTCGGAAAATCCCGGGCCCGCACATCATTGCATCCCCCGCGGGAGGAGCGGCAGAAGAGGAAGAAGAAGGAGAAAAAAAAATAGACGGCAAAAAAAACAAGTAACTCGTGAGCGACCTACACAAACCACGTAGCCCCTCAAATTTCAGATTATATAATACGCCAGAAAGAAACCATGTATTGGACAGGTTTTTCTCATCATCAGCAGCAGCCACTGAAAAACTGTTCAGTAATTTGCTGTCAAGATGCGTTTCCAACTGTGTCTCTCCCCCTGCGTTATTCTTACCTTTTCCATAAACCCAATCGCTATACGCGTTTAAACTGTCTTTAATTGTAACACCAAGGCACGTACGACCCACAGAACGGGAAAATTTACAGGTGATATTAGATTTATTTCTAAACGGCCGCCAACCAACACCAAAGTCTAACTCCGTGCGGTGCCATGTGATGAGATTTATTCGCAAACGAGCCGCAACATCAAGCGATGCAGTGCTAGACGTGATGGAGCAGCACGCACGACGAAGAGCGTCAACGTGTGTGGAGAATGTTAGCGCGCGACCAAGATGACCACTGCAGCCACAGTACACATTCACACCACTCACCGCATCATTTTTTACAGCCACTCCCGCACCGCAGCGGAGCTCCTCAAGACGCCACCACCTGTACTTCTCCCCCTCAGCATAGTTCATGTGCGCATTCGCAGTACTTGACCCACGACCCACAGACAATAAAGAGGAATCCACGTCATCATCTCTACAAACCTTCCCCACATTGGAACCCCTGCCATCAGTTGAAATATCACCCGCAATTTGTGCATTCTTTTTCACTGGCACAAAACCCTTTGCAGTAATAGCATGTCGTCGCTCTTGCTCGTCATTATCTTCAGCGTTTTTAACTCCCCCAGTTCCTCCCTTTTCGGTGGCAACTACCAAAGACGACGCTGATGCCGGTTTCGACGGTGATGACCATAACGACACTGATCGCGTCGATGAGGTTGCGGCGTCCGCACGTGATGTTGTTTGCACTGAAGAAGAAAATGATGACTTTTTGCCCTTAGACGTTTTCGCAGTGATTTTTTCTGGCATGCAAACGTTGCCATCGACACTATCACTGTCGCTAGGCAACGATAGCTGCTCTGCAGGAGAGTCTGACGAGATCAACGAATCTCGGCGCCGTAGACCATCACGAACAAACGCGCGCCAAAAACCACTAATGCTAAAGAGCGCCCTGTCTGCTTGCAGCGACCAATCCGTTCTTGGTGTTAAGCAAACAAGTTCACAGACAGGAAACCTCGCATGTGGCAATGAAAAGCAAAGAATATTAAAAATATTAGCCCACTGCATACGCCTCCAAATACACTCAAACTGCAACACATCGCTTGCGGTCAGAAAAGGGAATCCAAAAAACGGTGGTAATGGTGCTGCTACATGTGTTGCTGTGGGCGTGACACCATATGATATGCTCAAACGAGCAAACAAGCCGACATTCAAACTAAAGCTGCCACGTGAAAACAAGGGCACTGCCGCGTATGAATTCAACATCAGTTGGCGCTGCCCCATGCAAGAAAACATAGGCACACTTACAGGCTCCTTGGTTGGTTGCCCGTCAAGGTTGTCAGCAGAAGGAACAGCGGCGGCGCCAGAGGACATTGATTTACCATCTCTTCCAAATGCGGCCTGTCGACCATTTTCACAGCCATCCGTTAAAATCCTGCCCCCAGAAGCCCTCAGATCGTACGTGGGAAAAGCCCACCCACTTAACGGCACTCCTTCATAAGAACGAAGCGCTTTACTAGTATTTCCAAAAGTTTTTTTGCATTCAGACGACAACACTGCCGCGTGATGTGATGTGTTTGAGTTCACACGATTGTCATATTTAGTTGGTGCCCAGTCAATAATAGATACAGCAACAGGAGATAACTGAATATCAAAACTGCCATGTAGATACGAATTGTGCAACATTGCTGTTTACCATGTGACAACAAATCACGTCTAAAAGCCTTTTTAAAAAACTTTTTCCCTAATCACCTCTACTTCACCTACCCCCACCCCACAAAAAAAAAAAAAAAAAAAAAATAAATAAATAAATGCCCGCATATACATCTACACATATATGTAAATGCCAATAAATACATATATATATATATGCAAAACAACACTAAAAAAATATATATATTTGCCTCTGTTGTTCCTCACAAATGCACCCAGACACAAAAACTTGACTTTCTTTCCCTCACTCTTGTCATCATCTCATTTATTATTGTTATTGTTATTACTATTATTATTATCATTTTATTTTTATTATTTTTTTTCCTTCTCTTATTCAAACAGTTCAACGCGTCCGTGTAATGCGTTTACACATAATCTTTCTAAACAAAAACAAAACAATTTCAATTTTTATTTTTATTTTATTTTTACTTTATTTCATATATATATATATATGTATGCATGTATCTAGATAAATATATATTTAACATGCCGTGATTCTCCTTTTTTTTTTTTTGTGTGTGTGTGTCTGTTTTTTTACCTTTTTCTTGACTAAAAAAAAAAAAAAAAAAGGAACTTTTAAAAAACAAAAATACATACACATCTACATATATGCCTGTTATCTCATTAAGGTCTTTAGTCTTTAAGAGTTTGAAGATATGCGATAAGATCAGCGCGCTCTTGGGGTTTTTTAATCCCAGCAAACGACATCTTAGTTCCTGGCATAAACTTCTTTGGGTTTTCCAAATAAACGTCGAGCATCTCTGGAGTCCAGTTGACGCCGGAGTCTTGATTCGCCTTGCTGTACGAAAAACCCTCGACCGTACCCGAACGACGCCCAACAATGCCGTACAAATTTGGCCCCACACCATTTGCTCCACCTTTCGTTGCCGAGTGACACTGCGCGGCGCGTCCCTTAAATATCTTTTCGCCTTTTACAGCGTCACCAGGGGGGAGCGGTTCACGAGCTTTAGGTGGCATATTTTTTTTTTTTTTAATGTTATTATTCCCTTTAGCTTAAAAGTGTATTGGTAGGCTTGTAACCATATATATATATATATATATATATGGTTGTGTGTGTTCGTGCAAATATAATAACAATAAATGTAAAAACGGAAAAAAATAATAATAATTACTAATTTCAAAAACAAAAAGAAGCAACAATCATATATATATATATATATATATATATACATTGACGTCTGGTAAAGAATAGTATTAATATTATCGTATACGCAAAAAACAAAAAAGATGATAATTTAAAAGTCACGCAACACGTGCACTAAATCGTTTAGAGGCGGATAAAGCGTTCGCAGCGCCACCGCGTCGAAGCTGTTGACGGCGATGTCTGTTGCCCCCATTCCAAATACCCCCACTGTCCTCACTTCCACCAGCAGCAATGTCACTGCTGTCACAGTCGTTATTATTGTTGTTGCTATCATAATATTTAGCACGCCGCACCGTGCTAAGTGCCCGCTTTGTTCGCTGCATACCAACAGCACTAATTGCAATTCCCCCAACACCCCCACCAACGGCATCAGTGTCTTCCCCTGCAAGATCAACACACATGACGGAGCGTGCCACAAGCACACGAAGAGTACCAGCAAGCATCCCATCAGACTGACGACGTGGTGTGTTGTTGTTGGTGGTATTGGCACCATCATTACTGTTGTGGCTTCTGTGCCATTTCGGATCAACCTCCCGCAACATCTCAACCATCATGGAAAGTGTTCTCGGGCCCTGCTGAGAAGCAATACGACGCATAGAGATATGTATAATTTTTCGCAGAGCAAATCTGATGTGAAGCAAGACAACCCCAAAGTGCATTGGCTCCTCAATGCGCAACGCCGCATCTGGGTGCCCGGCAACTGATCTCTCAAAGGGCAAACTCGCTCCATCGTTGCTGTAGTGATTAGTTACGGGCACAAACACAGAGCTGCGGAATGCTGCAATGCGCTCATGACGCGCATCATCAGCGGAGCGTATCATGGCCCTCGCCTTTTTGTGTTCCTCCACTGACAGTTGTCGCATCGCCGCAAAATGCATCGCCGTTTCCATAACCTCAGCTAATGTGAGGTTCAAAGAAGCAAGAGCATGTTTATGCGTACGTGTCGCAGTTTCATCAGATTGGTCAGCCTTAAAGCGATCAAGTGCCTCCAACTCATCCTGCTCCTCATCCTCCGCGTTAAGCACAGACGAGGTGGCGGCACTTCCTGACACATCAGACGACATTGGGGATTCCAACAACACGTCCTTTTGCTGAACACCACCCAAACTCAGCCGACCTTTTGCAGACCCATCACCCGCAGAAGACTTGAAGTTGTTATTACTATTGCACGCATTACCAGTTCGTTTAGTGATAGCAAGTTTATCCAATCGATTGGCGGTCGGTGGCTGGCCAAAAACATCGAGACGAAGATGCATGCTGTGATACAAAACAGACGCTAAGACAGTCTTGCCAACAGCCGCATCCTCGCGACAAATTGATGCAAGAAAAGGAATCAAAACTTCATTTGGAACGGAGCCGGCCACCCCCTTCTGCGCGGAGGCCACAGTTGGCGGTGCGAGCGCCTCGCGAAAACTAGGCCTGTCAACAATTTGGCCGCATAATTCCTCACAGAAAAGCCGTAACGCCGCGTTGCGCACAACCGTGCTTGAAAGAATACTTGTAGTTGCTGACATTAAAGGTGCCAAATAGGCGTCAGGACGTCGAAGATAAAAGCGCAGCGCAGCGACAATCTGTGTGACTGAAGAGCTCGAAGCACTGGGAATGTGTTGCGAAAAAAAACCGTTAAAAAATGAAGGAGACAAAATGCTTAAAAGAGTTGGAGAGCGGACAAAAAGTTCGGGTCTTTTATGGTGCCACGCTTTCAACGCCACTTGATTAACTTGAGAAAAAATTTGAGAACTGTTGCGCTGTTTTTCAGTGCAAGTACCAGTCAAAGGCGTAATTGAAATCAAGTCACATGAAAAACTACATATAATGCGATTAGCAACACGGCGAGCAAGAGAAAACTCCAAAGGTGCATCCTTAAGAAGTACACGAAGGGTGTCCTGCAGAGCAACAGCAACCATCAAACGCAGCTCGTCTGCGTAAAGTAGAGCCTTTTGTGCGCGTTCGTGGTTGCTGTCTGGTGTGATGGCAATACTGCTTGCTCGATGCGTTATAAAGTCAGCATGATCTACAATAGCCAAGCCTACATTCAAAAAATGAAGAAGAATGCTTTCTAGCAAGTTCATATTCACACTATCAACATCTGTTTGTCGGCTGTCAGCGCGTATGCGAAGTTCGGCAAGACGCGCGTCAACTTCCTGATTACAAACTGTTCTAGACCATACCGTCACCTCTCTCCCTCCTTTCCAGTTATCATCGTAATAGCCAAAATCGCGATTGCTCTGCTGTCGCTGCTGCTGCTGCTGTACAGCGTCGCCATAATCAATCTCGCTAAACATACGAAAACGATGGCAGACATGCGCAGCTAGCGCAAGAAGGTGAAGATAAAGACAGGCTGACCGCATGTACGTAAAAAAAGCGTGCTCAGCAGAGCCCACTACGCCATCTACATCGTCATCAGTACCACCAGCAGCATGTTTAGCAAATAATCCCATGAAATCTTGTCGCTCCTCTAATGTAAAAAACCACCCAGCAACACCTGCGGCATGAGTGCAAGATGGCGGCAGACGCCGTCGGACATACACACGCTCGTTACTTTTCCCTAGTTCTCCCGAAAACTGCATAATATTCATCACATGTTTATCCGTCCGCTCTCGCAAAAGAATATACCTACGCGCAACATACGTTATCACCACCCGCGCAAGATTACCTAGTTCAACTTCGGAGCGTGGACCGCGTGGAATATCAATAAGGAGAGTTAAAAGTATGTCAAGTGGAACATGCTCCTGTCTCTTTTCCCGCTGCAAAAAAGAATCTACACAGGATCCTATACTTTGAAAGTTAACCACCGTTTTTTTTAGTTCTTCTTCAACTCCTCTAATATCATCATGGGGCAGAAGCTCCACATCGCTTGGAACTGGGGGCAATTCGTGCCTAGCAAGTTGTGCCATAACATTTTCTTTAAGCCGAAAAAGTTGGCCAAACGAAAAACACATCGCAGCAAGACCAGTAGTAGTAATAGTAGTAGTAGTAGTATATCCACTAGTTCCATCTTTTTCTGTTAGCCGCAAAAGTGAGCGACGCTGCCGCACCAAATCCATGAGCATTCGTTGCACTTTTTCAAAACCATCACTATGTGGCTCAAGAAATTCGTTTTTTAACCCCGCAGTAAGTTTTAGCCATAACACACGACAGTTTTCCCTAGGTACTGGTGATCGTTTGTGTGAAAAAATCTCTAGTGTTGCAAAAATAAACTCAGCGCGTGGAAAAGTCACAATTTCTGTTAATGTGCAACGACTAAAGGCGGCTTTTACACACTCGTAGTGCATTGCAATAACTTTTGCTGTTTGTGGAATAGAAAGCGCGGTGTTGTCATCAACAACAACCACACCAGACGACATATGCACACGACGACATTGACTCACCAAGGCTCGCAAAAACTCATGATTTAAAACTTTCTCATTTATAGCCTTCACATCACCCCCAACATAATTACCATCTCCTTCATTTACTTCTTCTTGAAGTAAAAGAGCTGCATCCATGCCCATAAGTGAACCAGTGTTGGCCATCGCCATACCACTAAAGGTCCCATCAAGTGAGAGTTCGTCCACATCATCTTTCCCCCTGTCAGAAGCTACTAAATCGTACGCGTCGTCAGTACGCAACATCGATTGATCCTCTGTCACAGAATCAAGAAATCTGGGGATGTTTGGACACGCCCAGTCAACCACAAAATCGGCTTGACGGCTCTGGGTCTTTCGTGAAATAGCTGTAGTAGTAAGTTCCTTTTGCATATCATAAAAAGACTCCAGTAAAAGTTGCAGCTCGTCTTTAGACGGCACACAAAGGCTGCTGTTCTGAACGACACTTTTCAAACGCTTGCCCTTTCGTGTTGAAGGCCTCTTCACCCGCATCACCTCAGCACACACAGCACGCCACAGGCAATTAACAAGAGAGCCCGCCGGTTTGTAGCGGGCAGAGGCCACTGCAAAGGCGCGTATCGCAAACACAAGCGCCGTAAAATCAGTGCGCTGCCGCATGCCAAGGCCGAGTCGTGTGGACAGCCGATGTGACACCTGCGGGTCACTTAGAATGGTTTTTACAGCCGTAGTTAAAAGATTTACAAGCGGGGTGTTTTTGCACATTTGTTGTTGCTTTCCACACTGCTTACTATCACTATTCTTCAAAACACTACCGTCACATTTATCATAAGAAAAATTAGCTACTGTACTTGAAGTGTCGTTAATGCAAAGTTCTATTAATTCCTTAATGGTACCAAGAACAGACTCTGTAGATCGGCGAATATTACCCCTAAAGCAAACGCGTGTGTAATCTGCTGCAACAGTACGTCCAAGAAGAGCTGCAACGCAAACACCAACCCACAGCATATGGGCACGTTCCTCATAAAATCGACCACAAGCATCATGTGACGCCGCAAGAACCGCTTGTAAACAGCCTTGCAGCACTCGAAAAAGCGTCTGGAGAATTAACAACAGAACCTCACGAAGCTCATCATCAAGAATATCCTGCTGAAAGGCACATCCACGCACAACATCAAGAACGGCGTCAAAGCATGCAACCAAGCAATCAAGAAACACGCGCAACTGACGCTGCTCCTCAGAAGAGTGTTTTGCCGCAGATGCCGTGAAGTACATCTGTTCTTCATTTTCCCCACTGTCTTTCTCCAACTGCCTACTAGCATTATTCTCAACTAGCACATCCCCTTCTTTGTCCATACGTTCTCTGCTCTGTGGTTGAGGCAAACGGTACTTCAACGACGTCATTTGCACAAGAAGCACGGCCTGTTTTAAAGCAAACAACATTGTGCGGTATTCGCCTCGCGTTGTATTGTTGAGCAAAGTAGACAGCAGCGAATTGCGCTCAAACCCAAGCAGTGTCGTCTGCGACCCTGAAATCATGTCTGAAAGACACATAATGCTCTTCAATAAATTGCGCGGTAGCCTTTGTGGTGTTGATGGAGTAGCTAAAGCGCGAAGTTGTGAAAGAATTGTCGTCTTCGCCACATCAGTTAATGAAGTCGTTGTTGCCAGCTGATGTTTGCGTTGAATACGCAACGATGTCTCAGCAAGGTTAAAAGCCCAGGTGACCATCGTCCAACTTCCTGCAGAGGTAAGATAACCAATGTAATCCAGTAACACCAGCGGCGCTGCCTCAATACGTGTTAAAGAAGATATCGCATTTTCTCGTCGTCCATCATTTACTGCGTTAAAAGAAGAACTTTCATGCGGAACGCGAGACAGTCGCTCCTGCACACGTAAGTGATATTCGATAAAACGTACAAGGTAGCCAAGAACATGAGCACTGACGGAGTTAGTCGCCATAAAGCTTAGGCACTTTAAGGATTCTTCTAGCAATCGCTTTTGATCGCTAGAAGAGAATGATACAAACTGTAGATTCTGCAAATAATGTTGTAGCGCTGAAACACAACCACTTTCACGATCACCAAAAAGTGTTTGAAGTTTAGAAAAAGAAAGAAGGCTGTTGCTTACCTCAAGTATATGTAAGTATGACAAACCGCTGTTTTTTTCCAAAAAAAATGAAACTGTTGCGCTAATATTCATCACACCTGTATTTTTAACTGGTGGCAACTGAGCCGCTGGTAGTCCGTACCCACTCGGCTGTTTTCCACCTCCGCGACGAGCATGACGAAGACAATAGAGCGCCAAACTAATCAAGAAATCATTATCTTTGGTGCGTAGCTTAGATGGCAATTTTACTTCCAATAAAAATACAAACCTTGACAATTCAGCAATAATAAAAAGTGCAGACTCACAAGCAGCCGCATGTGTCTCGGTGTTGTCTTCCTCTGCACTTTTTGTAAGACTAATTAGCAGAGCAGGGTAGATTACTTTAAAAAAGGCTTTGTCACAAAACATTGCCACTTCCTCTTCATTTGTCCCTAAGCGAGAGTGTAGTTCAAACAGGACATCAATAAAACTGGCATACCCACACAAAAGAAGAAGCTCATTGTCTGCAGTAAGCACAGATAAGAAAGATGAAAACACTTCAAAAACCCATTTCTGTAATTCATTTTCCCTAGTATCTTTTTCTTCAGCTTGCATTGTTGGCGATACAAGTGAGCCACCAAAATCACCGTCGCTAATAGTTTTTCTACCAGCATCAAACTTAATTAGGTAAAGCACATCACGAAGATTAGCAACAATCAATGCAGCTGCCCATTGTTTAGTTACTGGTGAAAGAGGCACATTCGCAAATGCGGAAAAACTGCTGGAAAGAGAGTTGATGGCCGTCATAGTTGATTGCTTCAGCCATTCCAGGTCATGATGTAGACGTGTTCTTTGTGCCAGTAAATCCATAAGATTTCGCTCAAGCATCATTAAAACTGATGGGGAACATAATTTTTTGTTATTATTGTTATAATAATGGAAAAAAAACGTTGCACCGCTACGCAGCCACCAATTGCTTTTTAAAGCATCTACGTAAAAATAGTTTTGCAATAGAGTTCCCAGTGTTCCAGCAACAATCGCAACGCCAACTGTTCGACGAACATTGCCACCGCGTAAGTACATCGGGTCTGTCATTTCATACACGCGATGTACGGCCGCAGCCAATGCAGTGGAAAATTGTTGTAAACTCGCAACAACAAAAAATGGTAAAATTAGCTGTGACACTCCTTCTTCCCCCTCCACAATTTTTTTCTCGTATGCCTTTTCCACAGTCATAACAAGGCGTAACTGTTGCTGTTGTTCCTGCGACTGCGGCAGCCCCAACGCTGAGCGTGTTTCTTGTATGCGACGATATACCGTCAACAGCGACAACCACGTTACCTCCAGCGCAGAGCTGCGATAAAAATTATCAACAGCAAATAAATCAGAAAGTTCTGCTACGGCATCTTTAGACGCAACAATCATCTCAAACAGTGGGCTGTTAATTAATGCCTCACGGAGCCCACACTCTGCAGCTTTGTGGTTTGCGTCACCCGCAACACCAGACCTGCGCGAAGAAAAGCGAGAAAACTTGCGCAGCGCCTCTGTAGAGCTGGGCAACAACACGGCCTCCTTCTCGTCTCCTTTTTTAAACAGTGAACGACCGCCACGATGTCGTCCCAGTCGTCGTGTTCCGCTAATTTCGTTATTGCCGCTGATGGTGCTATTATCATCAGTATAAGCACTATTGTCGCTAGTTTCACTTGTGTTTACGTCCCCTGAAAAGTTTTTCTGCTGCGCTAACAGCGCTGCTCGGCGTTCCTCAAATGCCTTTTCGTTGAAGTACAGCATAGAGCAAAACATATCATGCAGCTCTCTCTGTGCTTCTTCAAGATAAACCTTGTAAATATTTGTATTGGTCTGTTCTTTATTCAGTTGAGTGCTCATATCAAATAATGCCTCAAAAATGATAGGAACCAACCGCAACCACCAAAAAGCACGCTGCACACCGTAAAGATGCATCGTTGATTCCTGACGCAGCCAGAACCAACGAATGGTACGCAAAACTTTGATAGCGCATAAGCCATCTCCACCTGTAGCATCCGTCGTTGGTGGCTTTGCTGCCTCTATTAAAATGTATAACGGCATAATTTTAAAATAAGCTCCACAAAAAGAGATCAACGCATTTTCTAGCTCCTTTTTGTATTCACGCGGGCGCATCTCACCGCGTTCACACTCAAAGCAATAGTAAAACGACTTATTCACAAATGCTTCAAGACCCTTACTTTGCTCCATAACTTCATTAGGATTGTGGAAATTAAACATACGCCCCTCAACCTCCTGCATCATACACCGCACTAATGCTTTAAAACGACCTTTTTTTTCACCTATTCCTTTTATACATTCATGACTCTCCCCAGCATAGCCATGTGACGACAACTGCGAGAGTGACAAAAGTGATGTACATGACCTGTGTGACTGAACGTCAAAAAGCAAAAGACTCTCCATCACACGAAAAAAAAGTGTCAGACGCCACAATATGTTTGGCATTGTGTCACGTGGTAATAAGGCGGCTTTCTTGTTTCCTTTTCGAGGTCTTTGCAAGCACCCCAGTTTGCTCCTTCTGGCCGCAGCGGGTAAGCTAAAGTTTTCCAGTTTGTCCAGAAATTGCCGCACAACACTCCCCAGTTCCGCCTCGCTGACGCACTCGTCACACACCCGCCCAAACGTGACCGCCGCAGACGCCAGCAGAACATTCCACCCCCGCTGCTCGCCCCACAACCGCCCCTGTCGACTCAACGGGGCGTAAAGAGCCTCAGTTGCCTTCAACGGTGGCACCATCATCGTTGCCTGCAGTGAAAAAAACTCCTGTGAGGCCCCACTGCCCCGCAGTTTAAGCGCCATAGCAAGCAATTCACACAACAGTGTTATGCTTTCCTCAGATGACAATGGAGAACAGTTAGTGGTGGCCAACGAGCCATCCTGCGCTGACCACGTCACACCATCCCACTTACCATCAAACAGTTCCATGGTGTTAACATTAGAAATGTGTGATTGATGATTATTTTCTGCGGTTCCAATTTTTTTGTTCTCAGTCTCTAGCCTCTCCACTGCGTCTGATGCATTACTAAAAATAATATCCTCCGCCCGCCAAAGAAGCCGGTGCAGAAGTTGACAGTTTTCAAAACGCACAGTAGTGTCCACAGCAGCACTGCTCACGGGTCTAATACCAGAAGAACCATTGGCGCTGACACTGTGCGTGTAAAGAGTTTTTTTTCGAAGTGCAATAAATAAAGCACTGTTATTGTCAAAAACAATAGGTGAAAAAAATGTGACATATAGTTGTTTGAAGCAACGCCACTTGCAAAAACTGTTCCACATCTGAAGCCACACTCAACAAGCACCCCTGCTAACAATGTACTACAGTGCAAATCAAACAATAACCCCACTCCCCCCAAAAAAATAAATAATAAATAAATAAATAATAATAATGATAATAATATCGTATAACAAGAAGCAAACCCAAAAGGAGTAATGTGCTCAGAATAACTATAAAAAAAAAAAAAAAATGACACAGCTACTCCGCAACTATTACTCAAGATCGGCAAACTTTTACACAATATACGCATATATATTTGTAGTCTTAGTATTTCTTTCCATTGTGCCTTCTGAGAAGTCAAGCCAATCATGTTATCAAACAAAACTGAATCAACAAAACTCACGCATTAAACGAAATATTATACGCATATATATATATATATATATAATGCCTTATTGTTTTATTTTTAAATCAGAATAAAAAAAAAAAAAAAAACATTCTTTTTTTTTCATAATAAGACTTTTGCTAACGTCCACATTTTTGTTTTTAAACGCACTCTCACCTCCTTATTATTATTATTATTATTATTATTAGTGGTGCTTACTACCAATAATAATAACATATACACAAAAAAAAAAAAAAAAAATCATGGCATGTTAAAAAAAAAAAAAAAATTATCAATAAACACAAACACAAACGCTCATATATAACCCCAGAAAATTTCAAAATAAAATTTAAAAACCATCGCAATTTTTACCAAACCTATAATTTACATACACACATACATGTATATATGTATGTATATAGGCAAAACTACACGCCTCAGAATGGTTCAAAAGTTGCGCTCCAACACATCTCGCAGCACCGCCGCATCAGGCGTCACCCTCACACACGCTGTTCCCACCTTCGGTCGTTCGCCAACCATAATGGCCGAGCTGATTGAATGTAACTCATCACTCAGCCCCCGGCTTACCGCAGTGTGTAGCCACTTCTTAGACGACGCAAATGTCATTTGAAACAACGGACTCGCGCTTTGAGATATAACACCCGTAAAGTTAAAGTTCTCCCATATGCCACGATGTGTTGCGGCATCTGCAATCAGCGTCAAGTGGCGATGGTCCACAGAGTAGCGCCCAAACAATTTTCTCAACTCATCATAAAGGGAGCGGTAGGCTGACTCAACACCAAACCAGTTTGCCATATCGCGTATATCAGTTGAACGAGCCTGGTGCAGCTTAATTGCACGTGTCCCCACCGTGAACAGAGAGAGAAAAGAGAGCACCTGCCGCATTTGCGCGTTGCTACCCTGAAAGATAAGTTCACCACTCGTCGGATCATCTGCCTTGCGCGTAAATGTGATGGAGGAAAACTGAGGCAACCAGGACGATATCGTCTGTTGCTCCAAGGCACCGTCAACTACGTCAGGTATAACGGCGACAATGTGCGCTGGCATACGCAGAACAATGTTTACAATAAAAAGGTCTTCTGGAAGAGTCACAACACCGTCGTGCTCAGCAACAGCAGCGTTCAGTGGCGCAATGTCGAGAATAAACTCGTTTCCTCCAAATGCAAAGTGGAGCGGGGCAAAGTTGTTGTAGCTTTCTGCGTGTTGTGACGTGGCACCTCTTTTGTTCTTAATGTCATCATTATCATTTTCTTCCCCATCGTCGTCATCATCATCATCTTCACTATCAACATTATAAAAACCAGCATCGTCATCTTCTTCCTCTTCCTCCTGCCATTCATTTTCTTCAGAGCAAACAAAATTGTTTCTTCGCCTAATAGTAGTCTGTTTTTTCTTTTTCTTTCCTTTTTTCTCCTCTTTGTCATCTTCCGGTTCCAAATCACAATCAACATCATTTTCAAATTTATTGGGTTTAGAAGCGCCACAGCTTCGAACCTTACGACCGGGCAAAACACCACCTGCGGCAGTAGAGTTCATAGTGTAGCTTTCGTCGTCACTTGGTGTACTGCTCCTGTCAGCCGCAGAAGAATGTTCAACGTAATCATCATCGTTATCGGCAATTGCAGTATCAGCAGCAGCAGCAGCGGCAATGCCCATCATGTCTTGCTGATATGCACTCATAGCCGCTGCACAACTATTGCCCTCCCGTTCTTCACGTATGCGGCCACGCAAAATTTTAACAATGCGCTTTGCAAACTTTTTCAAACTGTCAATAAAAAACTCAACATGCTCGCTAGATGACATGCACATATACTCACGACACTTCCCCAAAAGTGTACGTGAAAAAAGAAGCGCAATTGTCAGCACCGACACCTCCTTGTGACGCGCCACGTGGTAGTGGTACCCTTTACCCTCTCCAATACCTCCACAAGCAAGACAGTCGCGCATTTTTATCGCCACACCAGCGTGAATTACACGCGCAATTGTGGACTCGTCAGCCTGCGTTATACCTTGCACAGGCACAATAACGGCAGCATTCTGCACAGAGGCGTGAATGAGGAGCTCACGAAGACGTGGAATACCTTCTGTCACGTGGGTGACAGTAGAACCAGCACTATGAAAGGTATTCAACGTCATCTGTGTGGAGGGCTCGCCAGTCGCCTGCGCCGCAAGGAGACCAACAGGCTCACCTGGTTCACAAAAAGACTGTAAACGCTTGCTTGCAATGAGTTCCGCAAGAATATCGCGATAGTATTCTATATTCTCCTCACGCTTCTGCGCAAGCTTCTCATGCACCTTATGTTGAGCGCGCCAGCGCAACACCTGCGATACTCGCTGAAAAAGCGGGAATGTCGCCTTTTTGCGCAGATACTGCTCCATATCCTCAAGCAAATGTGGGGGAAGAGGGTTGTCCTGCAACTGCTGCGCCCTGTGCCGCTGCTGTACCTCTTCTATTCTACAATAATTAAAGCCATCGCCGTCGTCGTTGCTTTCGGCAGCCCGCGGCCGCTTTCCACGCTGCATTCTGTTCTTCTCAACCTGGTTAGTTCCCTCTTTTTCGCCTAGAAGCGTACTCTCAGCCCTGTGGGGTTCACCAGCGCCATCTCCAGCGTCCACACTAAATCGCTTGCATAGTTCAGCCAAGTTGTCCTTTGCCATCTCCCACGACGTGAATGTAGAGGCCTTACACGGGTCAAGACCGTCACCGCCATATGTGAACTGAATGATGCTGCCGTTTGAGTCACGAACAGAGTGATCCCAGTGAACAACAAGACTCTCAAGACCTTTGATGAGACAGCGTTGCAGATGACCTGAGCGTGAAGTCTTCACAGCAGTGTCAATAAGACCATCGCGACCAGCCATTGCATGAATAGTGTACTCTGGAGGTCTAATGCCGGATGCAAAACGGCCAACAGCAAAACCAAAAGAACGTGCACGACGCTCATATGCAAAAAATGCAGGTAAGGTTTTACCAGAATTCATGCGCTTCACCCGCCGCCCATCAAAAAGTTGCTGACCAAGACCCAACGTCATTTGTGTTGTGTTTGCATTGCTACCCTTTGCACCAGAGCTCGTCATCAAAAGAAGATGATTTTTAGGAAAAGGCACAAGAAGACGAGCCGGAACAAACTCCTGCTGCAGCCTTGTCGCGTGTTCCATAATCTTTGTCATGGCAATTTCCTCGTCATCGGGATAATTCAGAGGCGCCTCGTCAAGCTGACGCAGCAATGAATAACGACGTTCCTCTTGCACTAAAAGAAGATCATCCATACCAATAGAAAACCCCTCTCGCTGAAGACACTGCGTGAGGATGCGACCCAAAGCACCAAAAAGCTGCCCTACCTTGTGTGGGCCGTACAATTCGTGTACAACGTGCGCAATAGACATGCTGGACGCCCCAAGCTGTTTTTTGCACATAAGTCCAGTCAACAGCTCGCTGTTCATAAACAATACCATGCCATCATCCATTACAGAACGCGTAAAGGTTCTAACATCTCCAGTGCATGGATCTGTAGTGTTATACATACTTGGTTGAATAAGTGAGGTTCCTTTCAACGATGCACCACCCTGAGTTCCGCTCACAAAACGAATAACAACAGAAATTAATTGCTTTCCAGTCCATAATGGACGAGGACGTAAAATCGCT
Organism: Trypanosoma caninum; assembly: GCA_036321205.1. Classification (NCBI taxonomy): domain Eukaryota; phylum Euglenozoa; class Kinetoplastea; order Trypanosomatida; family Trypanosomatidae; genus Trypanosoma; species Trypanosoma caninum. Next base: position 15,839 of record JAWVMR010000075.1, on the reverse strand, counting down.
GGCAAAGGAATAAGTTCAAAAAGAGTTACACTATCAACATGACTGTGTAGGTATGGTGCAAGGCCATAGTACGCAAGCTGAACAAATGTTAAATGGTCAAGAAACTTATCACGCAACGTCAATAAAACGCCAGATGCAACATGATCTTGAATAAGACCACGAATGGGCTTTCCTGAGGTGGGAACAATATAATTAATATTTGCGTCCATGAGACTAGAAACCTCTGCCTTTGCCTCCAAGCTCTGCGGTACGTGAATGTTCATCTCATCTCCGTCAAAATCAGCGTTAAAAGAACTCCCATTCACATAATGAAAGCGAAGCGTTTTGTGCCCCGACAACACCTTGACACGGTAACCCATCATACTAGGTTTATGTAACGTTGGTTGTCGGTTAAATACAACAGAATCACCATCAACAATATGACGATAGACAATAACTGTGACACCACTCTGTGCTATAGCAAAGTACTTGGCTGCGTGCTGCCGTCGCGTCTGCTCTGGTACGTCAAGATGGATAAACTGCGTTTCACCATTAGTGTGACGTATTTCCAAATGTGTGGCTCCAGGGTAGCGATGCGGTCCGTTAATAACACACCTTTTAAGAAGATTCATACGTGCAGGAGCATAACATGTTACCTGCTCAGGAAACGACAAACCACGGGCAAAGGGACGAGGTAACAACACCTCGTTTGGTTCTACAAGTGGATCAGGAGAAATAACAGAACGACAAGCCTGATTCACACGTTTTCCCATCATATTCATACGAAACAAACCCTCTTTTTTGGCAAAGCTATCTAACACGTCCTTATAAACCTCATTTACCTTCACCTGTAGGTTGCGTAGGTTAATCTCATTTGCAATTTCCTGTGCAGTAGACACAAGAGTACGCTCCGGTGTAGAGTTGTTCAAAAGCACCTGGTAGCACTCTATTTGTTCTACAAAGCCAAGCACGTCAGAAAGCGCACGTGTTTGTGTGTCTGGAGAAATCGCACCACTCTCTTGGACATGCGCGCCAGAAGAAAGACGCAGTGGTAGTGGCAAAACAAGAATGCGGTCGATAAAAAACACCTTGTATACATCACGCGCTGGTAATGATGTGTGGTGTGACATCCTTACGCTGGGCTCACCAAGATGTGGAAACACCAAACCAATAAAAACCTCTTCACGCTGGCAAAGTTGCTTTATGTGTTCCCGGACGTCTTGATTGCGAAAGTACGTGTGGTTTCGTTTATGCAATTTGTTATTTTCCTCCCATTCACGCAGCTGAGATTCAGAAAGAAGTGCATTAGAAACATTAATCAACGCACTATTTTTTTTAAAAAAAAAGAAAAAATGACCATTTCGCTTTGTGATACGAGGAGATATGCCTCTGCAATGAGAGCAAACATTAACATACTCCTTCAACTCACGAAGTGCCCGTTTGGCAACGTCGTTACGCACATCAAGTGCTTCTTTCCCCATAGTCATTCCCGCTGTTGTTATTTTACCACTGGCTGCCGCAGTGGTTATCATAGTGTACCCACCGTTATTACTACCATTATCGTTATAATAATAACAACCATCACTCTTGCCACTTTTTCTGCCCTTCTCATTACCAGTCTTTGATGCAGCAATGTGCCTGTGCTGTCTGCAAATGCGCTCCACGTGCTCCTCCAGCAGCGTGACATCGTTAAGAACCTCCTCATTGGCTGTGTGCAGCTGACTGCGCCCCGCGTCATGGCCCTTTGCGTTTGCCACAACGTCAAGCAAGTGCAGTGCCTCACCAATTAGTCCACAATCAATCAGCCGCAGCGCCTGGCGATAGCGCTCAACATTGAAAAGCGGGGCGCGAAAACGGTGGCAGAAGAAACACTTCGCCTGCAGCAGCTGCTCCACCTCCTCCACCAGGTGTGGGTTCATCACAAACATGCGCTTCCCGCCGTTCTGCGCGTCACCCGGGCGTAGTCGCGGCATGCCGATAAAACCAAAATGTCCCTGGCAGCGCTCGTTGCCGTACTTCCCATTAAGACTGGCACTGCACGTCTGACACGCGTGCGGCGGAAATGTGCGCATGTCAAAGTTGCCCATTCGCAGGTCGTAGAATGTTGCCAACTCCTCACCGTTGCGTATCACAGGCCGCCAAGGAGCAGTTTTGTCCTCTTGTCCACACCGTGTGCGCACCTCAACAAAAGCCATGCGGGTCATGTCCTCTGGCGTCAGCAACGAAAGCGAGACGGCGGTCTTTTCCGAGACAAGATGACGTGTCTTGAGATCGCCCACATATGCATGAAAAGGAAAAGCAGTAATAAGTGACATTAAAACGCTAAAATAAAATGTAAACCTTTTTACTTTTTTAGCTTTACGGCCCTGTTTTCAAAATATTTAAAATCTGTTGCTCCTGTTTTTTTTTTTTTTTTTCGGCACGTTCTTTATATAAATATGTATATAGAATCTCACTGTGCGTGCTCGCGTGTGTGTGTGTGTGTGTGTGTGCCGAGGTTGTTCTTCCTTTTGTATTTATTTCTTCTATTTGTGCACCTGTGCGTGTTCCTTTTTTTTTTTTTTTTTTTTTAATTAAGCAGTGAAAAACTACCTGCCAAAACGCTGGTCACAAAAAAAAATTCTTAATTTAAAATAAATATACAGCCTAAAAGTATTTATTTTTACTGCAATTGTTGCAAAATACAACAACAACAACACATATTTTATTTATTTATTTTAATGCAATGTAGATAAAAAGAAAAGTGTAGCAGCGTAAATAAACACAGTTCACATTTATCATTTGTCATTATCATTACTATCTTTATTATTATTATTATTTTTTTTGTGATGGTGGTGGTTGTAAGGGGAAAAGGGGAAATGGGCTGTTTTCTTCTTTCAGTCCCCCGCAAGTGCAATCGGCTGACAGCCATGTAATCGCCTGTGTAGCGTCACCACATGTTTCAGCGGCACCGCCACGAGGGCCAACGCCCTGCAGTTTATTTCTCCGTCTGCATAACTCCGCTGCTCCACCGCGTTGCGCAAAAGCATGTCGCCCATACCCATAAAAGCGACAAGCGTTCCAACAAAAACACGACCATCCACCAACTCCACCCGCAATTCACGAGCAAGAAAAGGATGTACAGCTTCTTTTTTATCTCTTGTTTCTTCAGTAGTTTTGTAATCAACATGCAAAAAGGTTGTTTTGTCTCTAGATTGTTGTAATGGTTGGGGTATAACAGCCCCTCCATTCTTTAGATTATTACTGCTATTGTTGTGATTCCTATTTTTAGAATTTTTGGAGTTTGTCATCCTCCAACACCCTTCCCACCTTCTGCTTCTACAAAGTACGTCTCTCTGATTGATATTTACTAAATTATATTGTACAAATGTTTGTCTGTGTGTATATATGCACCACTTTGCATGTAAAAAGTAAAAAATAAAAGATAAATGCAGCGCCGTCGTAAAAATAAATATTAAAAAATATATATATATATATATATACGTATACATATATTTAGCATCGTATTCCAAAACAAATAATAATAACAATAATAATAGTAATAACAAAAGTTTTTATTATACATACATATATATATATATATATATATATATATATAGCGTAAATAAACAACAACAACACCCCAACCACAAATATATAATTTATATGTATATATATATATGCACGCATATATATATACAATAGAAAGACAATAATATTTATCCTGCTCTTCTTTAAAGGCCCAACCCTCCAACACCCCCAGGAGAACAGAACAAAAACAAACAGACAAACAAAAAAAGAATAAAAAAGAAATACAATAGTAATACTAATAAGTTAAGAAATCAAAAACAGACAAACAAAAAAAAAAAAAAAAAAAAAAAATGTGGCCAAAGAAGTCAGGAAATAATTATAAAATAAGCTTTCAATTCTTTCCGTTCACTTTACCATAACCCTCGTGTTGTCTTAAAAGTGCTTCACGTAACCAATCAAACCCAGCAGCAACGTTAACCCCTTTTAAAGCGTTAGAAGAAAAAATATTAAACGGTCTACCTTCCATAAGAGTTGGAAGGTCAAGAAGATCAACCAGCTCTGCCGCAGTCTTGGCGTTTGGAAGATCCATCTTGTTTGCGTAAAACAAAAATGGAATTTTTTCCCCAGTTTTCTTTGAGACCTCCCGTGCAATAACCGGGTGTTTCAACATCATCTCAATTTCCTCCTTTACCACACAAAATCTCAGTTCATCGCTGCTGTCCACTACAAAAATGACCCCGTTAATGTTTTCATAATAACTTTCCCATAATCCTCTAAATTTTTTTGCCCCACCCATGTCAAATACAGTAAACTTTGCATTGCCCTTTTCAAAAGATTCAACGTTATATCCAACAGTGGCAGGTATGTGATCACTGCGTACGGAAGCCGGCTTTAGTTGATTGATGATCACCGACTTGCCACTGTTATCAAGACCACATGTAATTACATGCAACTTTGTCTTGCTCTGTCCCATTACCCTTTCCTCTCTCTCTCTCTCTATATATATATATATATATATATCGTCTTAGAGCCTCGTATTATCTCTCTCTCTCTTTTTTTTTTTCTTGTTCGTTGTTGTTGTTGTTGTTTTTCTTTTTTTCTTTTTTAATCTATTTCTCTTGCTGTTGCTTTTTCTTTCTTCTTGTTGTTGTTGTTTTTGGTGTTCTTTTTTTTTTTTTTTTCTCTTTTGAGGTTAACTTAAATATAAATATAAATATATATAAATATATAAATATATATATATATATATATTTGCGTGTGTATATTGTTTTTGTGTGCGTGTGTGTTTATGTGTGTCTAAATAATTATTTAATTCTAATAATAATAATAATGATAAAACACTTACCCACTATTACACTTGCCCGCCCCTCTCCCTCAACATATAAGACCTCCATGTATATATACATACAGAAAAACAAAAATAAAAATAAAAACAAAAAATAAAAATAACATTAGCAACACACAAAAAAAAAAAAAAAAAAAAAAAAAAAAAAAAAAAAAAAAAAAAAAAAAAAAAAAAAAAAAAAAAAAAAAATAAAAAAAAAAAATAAAAAGAAAATCAAAAAAAAACAAAAAACAAAAAACGTTAAGTGTTTAATTTTTAATCTTTAAAAAGTTTACAGCCCACCTATATAGAAAAAGATATAAACAGAAAAGTTTTACCTCGAATAAATAAATAATGTAAAAAAATAAAAATAAATAAATAAAAATAAAAATGGCATCAGGACAAACCAACGGTACACACACATATACATACATATAAATAAATATAAATAAATAAATATATATATGCGTGTACAAGTGGATAAATAGCTGAATGGGTAATCAATATGAGCACTCTTTTATACCCACCTACTTTTATATATCATTTTTTTCTAAAGACTATATCTATATATGCATATATAATAATAATAATAATAATAATAATAATAATAATAATAATAATAATAATAATAATAATAATAATAAAAGTGTTGTTTTACATTCAACATAAAAAACTTTCAGCTGTAAAAGTTCTTCACTCTTTAGTAGAAAACAATAAATTTTTCTAAGCGCTTGAAAAGGCATTGCTTTCTTCTGCAAGACCCAAAGCGTTGTAATGCACTGGAGAAAGATATGAAAGAAAAACATCAATCGGTTCTGAATGAGGCTCGAATACAAAACAAATATTACGACCATTATCTAAAGTAACATAGTTGTCGTATAATGCGGTAAAACGCTTTTTATCATTATATTCATAGCTATTATTATTATTATTCTTGTTATTATTATTACTATTAGTAGTAGTAGTGGTGGTGGTGTTAGTAGCGTTGTTTGTATCAATAACAGTAGCAGAAATATCAGCAGCACTAAAATCAGGTAAATACTCTGAAATAACAACAGATAATTTTTTTTTTTCATGCAAAAATAACTGAGGAATTGCTGCTTCAACACCTGTTTGTGCAGCATAAGCAATGTTATCATTAAGCAACAAAAACAAATTATCCTCTTTTTTGTTCTTGTTATCGTTTTTTTTCTTATTTGCTTCTTGTTTAAAATAACGTTTTTTAAAACTATTTTTCTCATGTTTATCATTATCTACATTAGTATTAAAATTAATATCGTCACCACTACCACTATTATTATTATTATTATTATTATTATTATTATTATTATTATTATTATTACTGCAATAGTCAACATTGCCAGCATCAGAAGGCAATGAAAATTCAGACTTTAGTAAAGTAACGTATTGTTTACCTGCAGTCTCAATCTTTTTTGCACCAACAGCATAAAATCTCGCTATATCCTCTGAAGTTGTTCGTGAGTGTACTTCACCAAACTTAAACGGCAATAAGTTCAATTTTTTACATTTTTCATCAATATTATCAGTTAAAGAACTTAACTCAGAGGCTTTATTATTTTCAATTTTTTTACTTGTAGTAGTGTCACAATTTGTTGTCGGCTCCACAACTCCAAATGAAAAAGCATCTGAACTACATACGGTACTATGAAGTAACTGCCCAGTCGCAATAGGAAGCTCAGTAATAGGTAAAGTTGTCGTTCGAATTACTTTACCATTTAATTTACTTTGCAATGTGCGTTGAAGAGCACAAGCATTTACGTGTTCTCCCTCAGTTTCATTAAAATTAACAGAAGTAGTAACTGTCCCCTGTGATTGAGCTGCAAACGTTGTAGCTACCGAATTCTCTGATGCGAAAGGGACATTATTCACAATTGTAGGTGTAAGACCACAGCTACTTAGACAATCCGTATTTTTTCCCATCACACATTCATCATTTGTCGTTGTCTTATCAAATAATGAGTCAGATAACACAACGCCCCGTTGACGTTGTTTACGTATCGCCGCAACATCAACAAGAAAAGCTGGTGGTGGCACGGCATCAGCGCCTGGTTGATATTTAATATAAAAATTGTGCTGCTCAGATGAAAGTAAATGTATGTTAATATGTAAACTGTCACTTGCCGCACGTAAAGTAAGTTCATCACCCCACGTACCATTTTTTAGCATCGCGTTGTAGTAATTATCAGCTTCAGCCCTATCAGCAAAGTAGCAGTCAAACTGTTCCCGAACACTTTTCATGTAACTAACAATGTGAACACGAACAAGCTCGTGAAACTCCTCAGAACCCAACAGTTGTTGCGCTAAAGCACGAAATTGACAGTTACCATCATTTTTTACAGAATGTTCCACAAGTTTAAGAAAATCTAAACGCTGCCGTAATCGTTTTAAACCTATACAAATCACCTCCTCACGTGATAATTGTAAAGGATCAGATAATAGCATCTTTTCCTCATCACTCAAAGTAAAGTTATTAATTGACTTTTGACATAGTCGTTTGTTTTTGTTTTTGTTTTTAGTAAAATACTTGTCAAAAATATATTTCTTAGAAAAACAATTACATCTATGTAAAAAACTTCGTTTTTCAAATTTTGTTTTACCGCGTAACTTCCCCACCTCACTACTCCCATTCAAGTTATTTGGCACATCGCAATCCGCAGGAGCCATTTGCACAAAACTTGAATTATCTTTTTTATTCTCATTCATTGAAAGTAAAACGTCTGTACAGCCTTTGTCATTAGTATTATTATCATTATCCCCTGAATTTACAGTAAACGCTGGCATTGTTATTGAATCAATACTATCACAATTAACCACATTATTATGAATACAACCATTATTAGTATTATGATTATTGTTAGTGTTTTTATTCTCATAATTATTACCAACATCATCATGATCATCATTAAAAGAGGACAAAGCAAAAGAATGTATAGAACATGTCATTCTAATAATATCAGTGGTTAAAGAAGTTGTGTTAGCCATTAAGGTTTCGTTCATTCTTGTCATCTCCATAACATTCTTGTCTGCACAATTAACCTCCTTATTTTTATAAACATAATTTCTCTTTTCATTTTTATTTTTTACTTTCTTAATATTTTTTTGTTTTTTTTCATTTTCCTCTCCTCTTTTTTCACCACATTCCTCACTATTAATGTTATTTCCGTATTTCTCCTCAAACAATGCGGCTGCAACTACGCGTGAATTTCTCGAAGCAAATGGTACTACAGGAACAACAGGCGTCAGTGCATATGTACCACCATTTTCTTTATACTCATCTGTAATATGAGAACTATCATCTAAATTTATATCATCTGTATTTATATAAATTGAAAGCGAAACACGTGACAAAAATTGTAAAACTTTTTTTTTGTCATGTTTATCATTTGTAAGAAGAGATGATGTTGTTGTGGTAATAGAATCAGAAGACAAAGAAGAGTTATTTACACCAGAGGCCTCGCTAGGAATAAGATAAACAGCGTTTTGTGAACTCATTGCAGGTTTAAATTTTTGTAAAACACATTCATCTACAGAAGTATCATTTACTTTTGCTTCAGCGTTATTATTTACTCTGCTAGATGGTAAAGCGTGTTTTGCCGTCGATAAACTAGAATGACAAATGCCCATACAAACACACACAGACACACACACACACACACACGGCAATATATATATATATATATATATATATAGATATATAGATATATAGATACGTCAATTTATTTATTTACACCTTAATATTGTTAGCTTTGTGTTATTAATACTTTTAAACTATCCTAATACTTGTAGATAATTTAATAAAATGCGTGCAAAGTTCTCTAGCCTATTAGCTTAAATACACTTATACATGCAGCAACCTCTCTCTTTCTCTCTCTCTTTTCCCCTCCACCCCTCACAAACAAACAAAATAAATAAATAAATAAAATAAAATAAAATAAAAGACTGTGATATCGTTTTTTCTTCTTTTTACTTTTTTTTTTTTTTTTTTTTTATGCGTGTGTTAACGGAGAAAAAAAAATATATATATATATATATATATATATCGATACTTTTTTAAGATTTCACTAAAAGACCAATCCTTAAATAAAAATTAAAAAAAAAAAAAAAAAAATCATTTACAAATCAATACGCACATGCAATATATAAATAGATAAATATTAAATAAAAAATAAAAAATGTATATTAAATTAACAATCGTGTAAAGTTCATGTTAGTTCATCGTCTTTAATCATGTGCTCTCTCGCTCCTGAATATATCTCTTGGTATTACTATCATTAATATTTTATTTAAAAACATAAAACTAAAACCAAACAACCACTGATTAAACGCCCATTATTACTATTACTCTTATCACAACTTTTTTTTTAAATTGCTAACAACCCCCCACCCCACCACCCCCTAACTCCTTTTTTTTTTTTTTTTTTTTTCTTTGATGGGTTATATTGTTTGCCCTACGCCGTCTAAGACCAAAAACAAACAAACAAACCAGATAAAAATGACAACACATCTCCAAAACAACAGAGTAATACACACATACACACACATACACATTTAACCCATATCTTTCAAAAAAAAAAAAAAAAAAAAAAAAAAGTCTATTCAATTTCATTATCCTTGCAAAGCCACTCCTCTTCAAAAGCATGTGTAATAGCACTACATACAGCAGCTGCTGACATTCCCCTGTCGCTAATTCGAATGCTTCTCACCTCTTGTTTTGGTGCGTACGGCGCGTCAACGTTGCCTCTTGACATTCCGCCAATGATAAAAGCAAAAGGGCAAAATTGGTTGGCAACAGCGGCCTCACAATGACGCCTTGCAAAATGTGCGGTGGCGGCATCGTCATCGTCATCGCCGCTCGTGTGATGATCAGCCGGGGCGCCCTTAAAGCCCGCGGTGTCCGCCACCCCGCACTTTGCGCAAAAGGCGTAGAGATCCGGCACGGCCTCCCCGTCCGTCTCTAGGCGAAATAACGTACAATTGGGTGGGATGTGATCAGTTACGGGGTTCTTCACAACGCGCAGCAGAGACACATGCCCACCCGCCGCCCGCACCTTCATTTTGTAAAGACAAGTCACCATCATCTTCTCAAAAAGCCTAATGTGTCGCGGCACACGCAGGCGCGGATCAACAGCAATCACAACACCTTTTTTTGTGCGCAGAAAAACCTGCAAAAGACCTGCACGGTTTAGTGGAGAATCAAGAAGATGTAAAAGCGCCTGATGCACGACGTCTGGCCGCCATTCTGCCGGGTCTTCATTATTGCGCAAGTGATATTGACGGTGCTTCTCAGAAAGCAACTCAAAACCCCAATCTGTACGCACAACAGAAAGAGGGCAGTGCTCAAGAATAACAATAACGCGCCGCCAACGCAACTTCTCCTCTGCAGACTTTGGCAAACGTGCAGACTTTCGTTTGTACTCCATTTTTTATGACTGTTTCTCTCTCTTTTTTTTTTTTTTTTTTTTTTTTTTTAAAGGAGGGGAAGAAAGGCTTTGAATGCAAAGTCTACTAACACCTGTTAACACTATGTAGTTTTGTACAACCACAGCTAAATCTACCGTTCAAAAAAATTGGTAGCAATATATGTCTATATATGCGTCTGCTACCACCTGCTACCTATTTTTTTTGCACCCCCCCAAAAGAAAAACAATTTTTTTGTTATTTGCTTCCCCAGACAGTTCCTTTTTCTTTGTCTATTATAAAATCAAACAAAAGCAATAATAATAATAACAATAATAATAATAACCATTTCAAAAAAGGTATTAAACGACCAAATTAAAAAAAAAAAAAATGAAGAAATAAACTTGTCCTTTGTTTTTTTTTTTTTTTTTTTTTTACAATGTCTTGACGCCATATTGGCAACTAGCGTTCAATCTGAAACGTCTCCTTCTCTCTACCCTTAAAAGAAAGCAATATTTCATTAGTGGAGTCCCCACGCAACGTGTCGCGCACAAAAGTTGCCTCCGCCACAAAACCGACCATCCCAAGCGCCCCAACAATAACGCCGCAAATTATGTTCGAGTACCACAAGCCCTTCCGCACCGGACCCTCTGGAAGTTCCACAAAAAGCCCCAGCGGGTTTTCAGCAAATGTGATCGCAAAGACGTTTGTTTCCCCCTCCCTTACCGGCTCCACCGCCGCCACGATGTTCAGGAACATCCGCAGGCCGACCAGCGCCACTCCCTCAGCCGCCTGCGCAAACGTGCGACACGCGGGGAGGCCACTGCGCGCGCTGTACTCCTCAATGAGCCGCAGGCCAATGCGGCGGCCGATGGCGTCCAGCTGCTGGTTGATCGCTCCAACGTCCTCCTCCTGCGAAAGATCAGACACAACCTGCTGCACCAGCGCGCCGTAAGTGATTGCCAAAAATTCAGCACTTACTTTTTCGCAGCTCTCAAAGGCCTTTTGGCCTTCCTTAGCAGCAACCTCTCCACGCAAGTTCATTCAGCTATTTCTTCGCAGCCACCTCGCCGTGTCCACTTTTTTTTTTTTTTTTTTTTTTTTTTCAACGTTAGAAAAACTAGAGTTAAAATATATAAATCTATAGCTAAACAAAAACAGGCAAAAAAACACTCTCTTTAGCCTTACATAAAACGCCAACCAGGGCAAATGCAAATTGTTATAATAAAAATAATAAATAGTTCATTGACAGTACAAAATAAACAAACAAGCAAAAATAAAAAATATATATACATAGACATTTATTATTTTTGCGTTCCCGATTTTATTCTTGTTTCAACAAACCAAAAATTGGGCATAAAGACTGTTATACATAAGTGGCAAAAACAAAAAAATTGATACATAACCACACACTTTCCCAAAAACAAAGACACAACAACACAACAACAACAACAGGGACAAAAACTATAAATAAATAAATAAATAAATAAATAAATATATATATATATATATATATATATATATATTATATTATTATATCTTTATACTGTACAACATCGTCAAAAGCAAAAGAAAAAAAAAAAAGAAAAAAAAAAAAAAGGTATATTAGCTTTTTCTCCTTTTTCTACCTTTCTTTAAGCCACTCTGTGCTTTCATAAACTTCACACGCGCCAAGTATGAGCGAAAACACGCCTGAATAGTGCATGCGTGTTGCGCAATAGCTGCGTCCATATCACTGTAGTGCTTTTCATGCATTGACTCAATAAACTTTTCAATTTCGTACTCGTTCTTTTCTACATAAAGTGCTTCAAGTTCTTTCTCAAGCGCCACAATAACCTCCGTGTCTTCCTCAGACTCCTTGTTAAGATTTTCCGTCGCCGCCACAAGAGCCGTCATTTGTTCGTCGTATTCAGTGATGGCAGCACTCACCGCAGCCTCCTTCTTGGCCCTCTGTGTCCGCAGCGCATTTATCTTTTCCTGGTTTTCTGCCGCAAGCTTCACTAATTTATCTTCATTTTGCCGCGCCACTAGTTTGGCCTCTTGCAGATTTTTTGTGTTCTGTGCAGTTCGTTCCTCCTGCATCTTTCCATTCACTTCAAGAAACACCTCTATTTCTGCTGCAACAGCACTGTTTGTGTATTCGATCTCCTCCTCTAATTGTTTAATTTCCGCCTCAAGAGCTGCCACCTGCGTGCGACGTGTTTCTTTTGTTTCTTGATATTCCCGCTTTAGCGCCTTTACGTCGGCCGATGTCGTCTTCTCCTTGTTTACGGCCTCATGCAAAATTTTATAGTTATGTAAATCTTCATTTACTGTGGTTTTGTTGCGTTTCACTATAAGGTCTACTAACACCTCAACCACCCGTTTCAACGCCTCCACACCGGTGTCATTCATGTACTGCGCAGACGATGAGTCTCTCATCACAAAGAAATTAGGGTGTTGATGGATAATATTCCGCACTTCTGTCATGTAGTCGTTTTCATGAAGCGTATCAAGCACCGCACGGAATAACATGCGGTGGTGAGTCAAATCGGCCTCATCGACGCTGCCAACTACGGTCGCCGCCTCCAACAGCGCCTTCTCAACATCTGCAAACTCCGTCATCTGCAGTATCACCTCGTTATTATCCACATCAACCGGGTTTCCGTGGCGCTCAGCAACGCCATAAATGAGCTCCGCCGCCCTCACGTCATCGTCCGCCTCGTGGCAGTCGCCGCCACCGCGCAGGTGACTTTGCGCAATGTTGAGGCACAACTTGCGCGTCCACGGGCTCAAGTCCACGGGCAGGAACGCGATAAGTTCAAGATCGCGAACAAGATCACGCAGAACAAACTCCACCTTATCGGCCTGCCGCCGCGTCAGCGCATCCATCTCCATCGCAGCCGCCCCCCTCTTCTTTTTTTTTTATTTTTTGTTTGTTTTTTATTACTTTAAACAAACAGATATGCACACACCCACAAAAAAAAAAAAAAAAAAAAAAAAAAAAAAAAAAAAAAAAAAAAAAAAAAAAAAAAAAAAAAAAAAAAAAAAGAATATATATATAATAATACCGACAATAAACAAAAAATCAAACAACATTAAATATTCAACGCACAAATATGCACAAAATGCCGTAGACAAATGCCAGTGCACCGTTAATCCATTTTTTTTTTTTTTTTTTTTCTTGCACCTCTACACAATAACAAAAATAAATAAAAGCATAAGACAAGCACTGTGATAGTCAGGTAAAATATACAATACATATGTATATGACAATAATAAAATACATGCATTTATGCATGACTGTGTGCATGTATAGGTGCGTCTCTCCCAATTTTGCAAAAAAACATACTCCAGCGTCAAATATATTAATGCACAACATATTCCTTTCTTTACAATTTATATCATCTAGCCCTTTTGTAAACAACAACGACCAGAGCTCCATTTGACTACGGTTCTCAATATTAATATTATTGATTATCGCCACTCGCAAGTAATTAATAACTATATTACAATAGTTACTCAAATAAAAATAAAAAAAAAATAATAAGTCAGATTGCACATAAACACACGTACACATACAACAATATATACGTATGTCTATATGCATAAACTGCTCACATAAATCAACTTCAAAGTGGTATTATTATCATTTAATTCTTTGAATTAGACATACACATAAACCTTCAAACTGCGCCTTCTTTTTAATAATGCCCTTCATTACCACCATCACAACAAGTATTAAACATGAACGTAAGAAATTAGATAGAATATACACACCTTCTTCTTACATCTTATTATTCTTTGTCCGTGCCAATATCTTACAAAGAAATATATATATAAATATATATATTGCCTCGTTTTAGTCATTTTTGCCACCCCCTCCTCCCTCTTACATCTACTTTATTCACTTTTTCCAAATCTCCTTTCTTAGTTTCGTCGTCATATTCCACCGTTTCTCCTATTACTGTTTATGTTAATGCTTTTATCTCCTCCATATAAATAATCTAATTTGAAAGCACAAAATAAATAAATAAATAAAAACATACATATAAATCAATAACTAAAAAAAATATAAAGATCTATGTATGCCAACCCTTTTTTTCCATTTCCATTTCTTTTTCTTTTCTCTCTTTTTTCCACGCCTCTATCGCGTTGTTCTTTTGCTCCTTTTCAGAGTATTCCGTGTTGTGAATCTCCTCACTGTCACACATTTCCTCAATTATTACAATGCTTGTCACTTTGTTTTTGTTTTTAAAGTTTGCCTATCCCTTACTGTTGTGGCTAAAATACCACTAAACTAGCTCACGCAGATGCAAGCATTACTATTGCTTCTACATCCCTTTTTGTAAACTCATGTGTCGTCACACCAGCGCAGCTCAATACGGTGCTCGATGCACCAACAACAGGCTGCAGCCACGCATCCGCCAGAATCTTCAACTTACGCGTTAACTCCAAAAATTCCTCCTTTGGCCACACGATACCACCGCTCGCCGCGCACGTCAACTCATCCGGCGCATGCAGTTCCAACAACTCCGCAGCGAGCGCCACGCTGTCCGGACCCGCACGTACATGCGCCCACGCCGCGACGCCCCCATCGCCAACATTACGCACAACAACTACTTTCCGCAGCGCTACGTTGGTCGCGTTGATCTGCTCCTCCACAGCGGCGCGAAAAGGCACCTCTTGCAGAATTGCACCAACATTAAAAGAGCCGGCGACGCACACGCACATCCACCGCTGAAGTCCCCAACACCCGGCGGTGGTTTTTGCTCGTCGAACCTCCGAACGCAGGGCCTGCGCGACGCGCCGCTCCTCCTCCAGCAGTGCGGGCAGCAGCGACAGCAAGGGCTTGTCGCCTCTCACCTCCGCAGCAGCGGAAGCGACGACGCCCATTCGTGGCTGCAACAGACACACAAGCCGAAGTCTCTGCCTGATTTCCGCCTCAAACTGCTTTGGGAACCCACCAAGCAACTCCTTCTTTTTCCCTAACTCCTCAGCCTGCTTCTTCTTAAGTTCATCAAGACGACCACGGTGACGCTGTTGCAGGCGCTGTTCATCCTTCTTCATGCACTCCTCGTCGCGCTTGTGCATGATTTGTTGACGATTCATCCGCTCTTGGTGCGATAAAAGCTCGCGATCAGCTTGTTCAAGCATTAAAAGCTGCGAAATAAGATGCGTCTTTGGTAAAACACGCAATGCAACCATCGCCTCTCGTTTTCGTGCAATATCCCTCAAAAACTTTACCGTTCCAAACGAATAGTGAAAATTGGAAAAAGAGCCGAAATCCATTCCACCACCCCTTGCCGAATAACAAACCGACTCACTCATTGAACCTAATAAACTAACCCTCTCAACACCGCCATTAAAAAAATCAAGCTTGGTAGGGTACATCAAAAACTATAAAAAAAGAAAAAAATAAAAAAAAAAGTAGAAAATAAAAATATAAATAATCAGTGCTTAAATAGACAAAAAAAACACAAAAACAAATTTAAAGTAACACTAACAATTATAAAAAAATAACAATTAAAAATAAAAACATATATACATAAAAACCAACAATAAATAAAATTGCCTGCACACAGTGCAACCCGCCGTTACCATCACCGCACGTCACAAACGTGCACTT